>PVKE010000224.1:0-58665 GCA_004027555.1 Craseonycteris thonglongyai | reverse complement strand
GCATTTCTTACATGTTTGTATTAATGTTTGCTCTTTCTACCTTCACTCTCTTCAATGTTTCTTCTTCATTGCAAAGATTATTCCTAGTCTTATTTGGTATATGTTTTTATTATTAAAATAACCTTTTTCTTTATTAAAAAAACACACAATCATGACAGAAAAATCAGATAATTTAAATAGAGAAAAAGAGAAAACCCACACAATTCCACCTATTCAGAGTCAACTTCACAACTTCCATTAACACCTTGGCATACATTATATTTCCAGATACTTTTCTATGTAAATACCAGTTGAGACTTTTTTAAGTCACAATGCCACACTGTTTTGCAATATGCTTTTCTTCACTTAATTTACTGTGACCATCTTTCCAAGTCCTTAAACTTCCCCCTAAAGTTTCATGGTTACGTACTGTTTTATCATTTGGCTCTTTATTTGTAGTTAATTCACTCTTGGCCACTGAGATGGTTTCCTGGCTTTCACTCTTACAATCTTTCACCCAGTGAATGTGCTTTATAAGTAAATTTTTGTGTACCCCCGTACTTCTTGCCACGTAAGGTTGCTGAGACAAAGTCTAACAACATTTAAAAAAAGATGTTTTACTTCTATCGAAAACTACCATCTTAGGAAGACTGAGCAAATGTTAGTCCCACCAGAAGTATACAGCTGTGTTTGTCCCTACAATTTGCTAAAAAGGCTTCCCATTGGCTTCTTCAACCTTCTTATGGGTGAAAATTGTGTCTGAAAGTTGCTTTCATGTGAAAATCTTTGATTACTAGGGCGTCTTTTTTTTTTTGTTTAAATACTTGCCCATCCGGTAATTTCATTTCTTCTTTAAAAACTGTCTCCATATTTCCTCCATTTTTAAAAATCTGGGCACCTATTTCTTCTTGTTTGGAGTAGTTTCTTATGCTGTAAAGATAGTAACCCTTTAATGTATATTTTATAAATCTTTTTCCTGGTGTGACATTGAATTTTTATGATGATCTTCTCTGTGCAGACTTTTTATTTCTGCCACCAGCTTTGTCAGAGTTCTTCTTTACAAAGTTAGGGACTTACGTAGCATAACATACAAAAGTTTCTCTTTGATCACAATTGAAGTCGAAAAAGCTCGTGCATTTGACCTTGCACGTTTGCCTTCAGCACTCCTCTCTGGGGAGGCATCAGCTTCCTCGGGCTCCCCAGCGGTTTGCTTTCCTCCCCCCAGGACGCTGGTGACCTGCCATGATCCGGTTCTCTTTCCTGTAGCACCTGCTCCTCACTGGGCCCTGTGGCTGGAGCCATCAGAAGGTTGAGACCTGTCCTCAGGGTACCAAGGCCTGAAGCCAGGCTGCCACCAGGCTTCAGCACGAGTCCCCCCTCACCGGCAGCCCTTCCCTGAGTGGGTGCCTGCTGACTTTCCTGCAGACAGCAGGTGGTTGCTGGGGCCCCCAGGGGATGTGGCTCTGGGTGTGGACTACACTTGTGGGACAGCAAGTGGGGCAAGACGATGTTTCCGTTGTGGAAAAACTGGGGAGTCACTTGAGAGCGCTGGACCAAACAAGGGAATGAGCTGGGGCCCTGCCACTGATGCTGGGGTTTGGCGAAGCTTGCTCAGGAGGAACAGAGCCACATGTGGGTCCAGAGAGCAGGGTGGTTAGCGCCCCGCGGCGTGGAACACGTTAATGCCTGAAGGCTGTCCTGACTTACCCTCTTCAGTCTTGAGGCAACATCCTCCCTTCGCTGAACCCCCCAAGCACGTGATCTGCCTGCCCTTCAGGACGCTCCGCTTTGTGTGACGGTTACTAACGTACCGGTATCATCTCCCTCCTTTCTGCCCACCCCTCTGAGGGTCGGTCTCCTCTTCAAAGCCCCTCGAGCGACCACCGCCACGCGCGCCCCTGCAGAACGTGGGCTGGACGGGATAGTTTGCCCATCTTCGTATTACAGCTGTCGAATTCGCTGCAGCTCCTGGCTCTCCTCTCTCTCATAATGATGATGACGGTGCCTTTGTTTCCCCAAAGCTGGCTGCTCACACAGCACATCCGGTTTGGAGGTTACTGAGGAGTGCTGAGGAGGCAAACGTGCAAGGTCGAGTGCACGAGCTTTTTCGACTTGAATTGTGATCAAAGAGAAACTTTTTGTATATAAATAACACTACGTAAGTCCCGAACTTTGTAAAGAGCCCACCATTTACTTTTGTCCCAAAGAGGAGGTTTGTTACAAATAAGTATTCTTGATTACAAATTTTGAAAACAATGGATCCCAAATTATATTTATGGATTGGCTTTCCTGAGGATAGCTCCGCAGGCAAGCGCTCACAGCTGTACTCTCTTGTCCGTTTCCACAGGGCCAGCCAGGCCTAGGGATCAAAAGTGAGGCAATAGTTAAATGAAAATGGAAAACCTGAGTTCTGCTTGAGTGGAGGCCTGGGGGACACCTTCCTCCAAGCATCCATTTCATAATGTCACAGAGGGAAGGTTACCCGGGGACCTCGGAGGCCAAGCCAAGGCCCCAGGGCCCATGTGTCCTCCATTTGGAGACTTGGCACCCCAGCTCCCGGGGTGGGGGTGCTGGAAAGGAAGGCGTGGGACCATCTGAGAGACAAGCAGATGGTGCCGCTGCCCCTGCCCCTGCCCTGTGGTCTCCTTTCCTGCTTTTGAAGGACAGTTGTTGAAAATGAACCTGAACTATGTCTTTTCCTGCTTGCTCTTCTCCATGGCCCTGACCTTGAAGTGCAAACTGTACTCACAGCCCAACCGAAATGACCAGCGTGTGCTGTGTCGCTGGGCAGCCCGGGGGAGGCTGACGGCACCCTTCGGGTGGGCCCCGCCTGGCTGTCCTGCCCACCGGCCTGCACACACAGCCGCAGTCTGAGGAGAAGAGTGCAGGCTCTGGCTGACAGGATAGGGGAGCCAGGAGAAGGCTGGGCTTGCTTGAGAGCCCAGCACTGTAAACCCAAGGCCCCCTCGGCCACCAGAAAGGAACAGAGGAGTGTTTGTTATTCTTTAAAATGTGTCTTTTAAGCATCTGGCAAGTCACCGCATATAAAAGTAATGCATGTTCCAGTGAAAGGAGGGTTTGAGTGAATAAAGCTGACTATTCACTGCCTGGCCTGGAGTGTTTGACTTGAACGACAGTCAGAAGGACAAGTGCATACTTGACATTTCTTCCAAAGTAAAGTGTCTAATGCGTTGCCAATCCATCTCCGGGATGGGGAGCCGGGGGAGACCTCTGTGTGCTCACCAGCGGCGGCGCACGTTCCAATGCAGTCAGCCGGCATGGAGCCGCTTTTGGGGATAGAGCTTGGGGACCCGAACTTTACATCTTTGTTCCCAAACCAAAGTGGGGGTGTCCAACCCCGACTTTGGATTTGGGTAAGGCCTCTTTGTAGCTGCGTTACTCTGGGCAGGTCACTTGGGCTCCCTGAGCCTTAGTTTAAGCATTTGTAAGGAACAAAGGGTTGGATGGACTTAAATTTATGAAAACCTTTGGACGAGGGGTTGACAAATTGTGGCCCATGGGTCAAACCTAGCTTTTGTGTAGCTGATGAGGAAAGAAAGGCTTTTGCATTTTTAAATCACTGAAGAAGTCAAAAAAAGAATACTAGGTTATGGTGTGCAAAAATTAGATGAAATGTGCAACATGCTAATTGAAATAAGGCAGACGCAAGAGACTAAATATTGTGTTTAATTCTGCTTATATGAGGTACCTAGAATAGTAGTCAAATTCACAGAGACAGAAAGTAGAAGGGTTGGGGGAGGGGAGAAGGGGAAGTTAGCGTTTAATTTGCACAGAGTTGCCATTTGGGAAGGTGGTGATGGTTGCCCAACAATGCAAATGTACTGGATACCGATGTAAATTTTACGTTATGCACATTTCACCACGATAACAGAGTGGATGTGCACACAGTGCTAAGAATAACACCTGGCACGCAGCGAGCACACCACAAATGCAAGCCATCTAGGTAATGACGGCTGGACACCAGGTGTTGGTGAAGAGCCCTGGTGACACTTGTGATCTGAATGGGTGTGTCACCTTGGGGTCCACAGTTATTACACACACATCAATTCCTAAAAGCAGACTCTCCTGCCCACATGTTCTCTCTTCTGGGCTTTTGCTCAGTGACACGCAGGGGACATCGGGTAGGTATTGAGGCTTGCCTCCTCCCTGAAGAGAGCCAACCACTGAGAAAAAGAGCTGAAATGCTTCGTCTTTGGTGATACCCGGCTGGCCCCAAGATGTCTTCTCCCTCCCATAGTCTCACCCTGCAACCCCTGGACCAGACTCGAGACACCGACAGCCCTCAAGGGCCCAGCATGAGGAGTGTAGAATGGGGAGTTATGGGCGAGGCCCTTGCTTAATGTCTTCTAGTACTATGAGGAAACAGTTTCCTTTAGCAATGATTAAGAACATCACTGCTGGGTAATTAATTGTCCTAAAACCAATGATTCTAGTGCCCTGACTTACTATTTTTAGTAAGCCTTTTCAGTCTCTGCATTTTGTTTCCAAAATAATTGCATTACAGCTAAGTAATAAGGATCGATCCGTTCATTGCGTTAAGAGGCTTAATATGTTTCTCATGGAAAACGTGTTCAGGACCCCAGTCCAATCATTTCCAATAACAGTTGGAACAGGAAAAGAGGGCAATAGAGTTATAAGACTTCAAGCTTGGTGAAAAAAAAAAACAAGCCAACATACAAGAAAAACCCTTCATCTCTGCTTTTTAAAGTCTTTGTAAGGACATGTTCATGGGGAAGGTCATTTGAAGCCCAGCCTTGAGGTCTCATTACCCAGAGAGCCCTCATGCATGGAAACCGACCATGATGAAGACAGAGCTGCGATGAGCCTTTCACGATTTGAGCAGGCTTGCTGAAAATCACCAGGTAGGCTGCAAAACACGGCAGCTCACGTATCAGCCTCAGGGGGTTGCCACAGTCTGTGACCGCCCCGTCAAACAGCCAGGCTGTAGCTTCATTCTGTAAACCAGCATTCCTCAAAAGGAGAGTGTTTTAGCTGTGGGGGGAGGGGGTGGGGGTGGGGGCTCTGCCCAGCCTTTTCTTGGCAGCTTAGCTTGGAAGTGGTGTGTGCCTTTTGCCTTAGTCGGCTCCTTAAAGACTAAATTGAGAGCTGAGAACCTTTAGCCTGTTTAGAAACTCAGTCCATATGTGGACCCTTCACAAGACCCTGGGCGTGCTGGAAATTCATTAGGAATGATGATCACAATTTGGGACACAGAAGGGGGGAGTGGAGGGAAACTGGAGCATTTTTTAGCAAGTAAAGTCATGTGTAAGGCAGAGATCCGAAAGAAATTCTGAAAACACACTTTTAAAGCAGCACACTTCAAAGGACCTATGTGGGGTTGGGGGGACTTGTCTATAAAAGACGCGGGTCTAGACGATGCTTGTATCTTTTGTAACAGTGCTGGGCTGACTGCCCACAGCTGCCAGGGAAGAGCAGCAGACTCAGGACAATGGGTAGAAATTGGGGAGGCTGATGGATAAAGGACACATGACATGTGCAGTCGCTATGCCACATATGCAGTGGTGTGCTGGTAAATGTTTAACAACTGGCTGGGGGGTGGGGAGCTCCAATTTGTAGCGTTTGCTGATTCCTGTGGCGTGAATGCTCCCGCCACGACCAAGTCCCAGCTATCCCCGTAAGCTCCCTGGACGTGGCCTTGGCAGGCGATGCACACAGGTGGCTTCTGTGAACGAGGGGGAGCCGGCCCCATCCCTTGTATGATAAACAGGGACTCTCCAGAATCTGAGAAAGAAATGGAAATGTGTATGAGGAGAAAAGACCTGGACGAGGAACCTCGGGGGCGAACACGAGTCCCCGTTATTTAGAGCCAGGGCTGTCCCTCATGGGTGCTCACTGGGGGCAGGACAGTTCAGCAGGGAGGTCTGAGATCTTCACATCTGACAGGGGGCGAGTTGGTTCGTTCTTGTGGGACAGTCAGCAGTGTGACTGGTACGGAGAACCGTTACAGGCCGCCAACTTGTCTCTGAAGGGCAGGACTCCCGCCCCGTGCAGGGCGCAGCTAATTAAGTGGTGGAGACGTGTGGGAGCAAGACGAAGGGCAGTGAGTTCTGACCAGATGTCTGCGTCGGACAACAACAATCTGAACAAACACACCGAAAGAAGGCAGGTGAACTAAACAAAAGTGTTGACACCACCACTGACGTGGGCGTGCCAACCACCACTCGTGCCATTAGAAGCCACACGGTGACATCTTATACTTCAGTGGGAAAGAGTCTGGGAGACCACCCGCCATCCCGGCCCCTGCACTGACTGCTCTGTGGCCTTGGGCACGGTTCTTCTCTGAGTTCCGCTGTCATCTCTCTCAAAACGGGACCTTGCAGAACTGGGGTGACAGAGGCCGTCGCACAGCGCCTCTCAGGAGAACCCATGTGGGTGAGGGCAAGAAGCGGGCACCTGCCGAGTGACCCTGAACTTGTGATCTGAGCGACACGATCCTGGCCTTGTGTTCTTCAAATAGGCAGTGTGACTTCAGGTCCCTCTTAACCTCCCCAGGGTTCATTAGCTTCGTGTGTAGTAAACAGACATAGCTAAGGTGACCAGAGGCCCTCACTTGGCTGGGGACAGTCCTGGTTGGAACCGGCTGTTCTGGTGTAATTAGTCATAGCACCGATTTTTTTTTACCAAAGGGCCTCCCAATATGGTCACTTTTCAAAAATTATTTTTATTGGATTTGAGAGAGAGAGAGAGAGAGAGAGAGAGAGAGAGACAGAGACAGAGACAGAGACAGAGACAGAGACAGAGAGAAGGGGGAGGGCCCAGAACAGTCTCCATCGTTGCACATCATTGGTTTTTCCACACAGTTTCATTCCACAGGTGGGCGCGGGGCTGCACAGGGCAGGAACTGGGCCGGGGTCTCACCTTGGTGAGAACCGAACTGGGGGCACTCCCCAGCTCAGCACATGGGTCCACACTGGCTGGGGCCGGGATTTGATCCTTGGTCCCTGGGGCTGCAAAGTGAGCTCTTTACCCATTGAGCCATCCCGGCTTCCCCATGGTCACTTTTAATAGTTAACATTTCCAGTACTTACTACTTGCCAGAACGTGTGCTTTGTAAATATGATTTTTAAAAAGATTTATTTTATTATTGGTTTTGACAGAGAAAGAGAGATAGCGAGAAGGGGGAGGGCCCAGAGCAGTCTCCATAGTTGTATGTCATCAGTTTTCGACATGGTTTCATTCCACACAGGGGAGCAGGGGCTGCATAGGACAGGAACTGGGCTGGGGTCCTTCTTCATGAGAGGCACGCCCCCTCAAGCCAGGGGCCAAAACAATGGGGGGGTGAGAATCAAACTAGGGACCTCCCACATGGGAAGCACTCCCCAGTTCAGCATGTGGGTCCGCACGGGCTGGGGCTGGGATCTGATCCTTGGTCCCCGGGGCTGCAAAGTGAGCACTTAACCCTCTGAGCCATCCCGGCTTCCCCATTATGATTTCATTTAATGATTTCACTTCCACTTAATGGTTTAAGCTTATGTAGACTTAAGCTTAGAGAATGTAAGGTCATGAAAATAGTGACAGAACAGAGACTGAGACCCAGACCCTGGATCTGTCTGAAGCCAATGTCTCTCTCCGTCTCTCTCAGCCACCATGCTTCACAGCCTGTCACTCAACAAATATTTACAGAATGCCTGATATTCTATTCTAGTCCGGTGGTTCAGAAGTGGTTTCCAGAAACAAGTTCAAAAAGCTCTGCATGTGAAGTTGGTTATTGCTAATACGTAAAAGCATCATTAATTCGGTCCGTGCCCACAGCCCACGCGGAAGGCCCTGGCGCGTGTGCACTGGGTACGCAGCACATGAAGACCTTGAGGAATCTTGCAGCAAATGAGCTTTGCCTTTCGAACTTGCTGCTCTGGGGAGGCCCAAATCATGTGAAACATTAGCTTCAGCAAAGCACCAATTAAGTAGGTGTGTGTGGCGCGGGGCATGTTTCTGCTTGATAATTGTTCTTTATCATCCGCAGATGTGGGTCAGATTCCCAGAGATGCCCAACCCTGATGCCAAAGAACTTCAGGTAGCCCATGCCGGGCCTTAAAGAGACAGCAGAGCCTTTTCAGATGCAACCAGATGGCTCCACAGGGGGACTCGGGGGTCAAGGAAAAAGTAAGGGCTCCTGTCAGGAGGGTGAGAGGGTAAAAGGTGGGAGAGTAAGTCCCATGTCACCCACACCCGCGGTAGGTGAAGGAGAGCCCCTGTGTGTCAGGCACTGTTCTAGACACTGACGTTGTGAGGTTTGTGATGTCCACACAAGGCCTCTCTGACACCTGACTGCTGCCTTTCTATTGAACTGGAGACTCCAGTCTGCCCCACCGAATGTCTAGAGTAGGGTGACCAGACGTCCTGCTTTTGGTGGGACAGTCCCGATTTTTAACAATGTGTCCCGCATCCTGCGGCATTTTGAAAAAGTCCCGATTTTTGGAAAGAATGCACGATAAGCTAGGGAACGGCACGGCTTCCTTCAAACCCCAACTAAGGGTCCTCGTCTGCCCATTTCCAGCTGGGTCAAGTCCAGGCTTCTAGCGCTGATTGCACGTGCCATTAACCACGTCTGTTTCCCCTGATGGGAAAGCGGGGCGGGCGTCAGAGGCCTCTCACAGTGGGGACACCAGGCCCCGCAGGTTAGGTGCCCATCAGGGACGTAGCGGGGGCTGGAGGGCCACCCAGTCCAAACCTGTGGTCTTTCCACAGCTCCCAGGGCAGCCGGGCCCTGAGTGAGGTGGTCAGGGACCCGGGAATGAAGAGGCAGGTGTGCAGGGAGCAAAATGGCTGAGGGGAGGGGTGTGGCTCGTGGCTTCAGTCTGTGCAGCCTAGTCCATCACGAACCTTCCACAGGCCAACTGTCAATCCATAGTGCGCTCAGGTAGAGCAGAATGCTCTCCAGACAAGGGTACATTTATTTCCTTAAGCTTCCCAAAGCCTGCCCCAGCCCCCCCCCCCCCGAGTTCTCCCTCAGCCCCTGTGTTGGAGGGTGGGGGTGGGGCATAAAGGGCAAGCCACCTGGTCGGGGTAGCAGGAAGTACCTCATGTTCTGTGTCGTCCCTCGCCTGAGTCCATCAGACATGCCACACGTCTAGAACTCAGGCCCCAGCCCAGAACTACTGATTGGGATTCCCCATTTTCACAAGGTCCCCAGTGCTCTGCTGACATTGGAGGCTCTGTTGGGTGTGACTGCCCTCCTGCAGAAGGGAGCTCCCAGGCCAACAGGAGGAGCCCTCACTTCCTTTCCTTTTCTGCCCTGTTGCAATCTGTCATTGTCTTATTGATTTATTTGCTTGTTTGTTGTTGTCTACAGGATGTAAACGTTATGGGGGAAAATGTATGGTCTTATGCAATGCTGGGCTCCCAGCACCCTTGCCCAGAGCTCCATACAAAGCAGGTGGGCAAAAAATATTGGTAGGGGCTAGTTGGTTGTATAAATAATGAATACGGAGAGAGGGGAAGAAAAGGAAAGACTGATAAGTTGGCCATCCTCTTCTTGAGTTCCTTAGAGGCAGCTCATCAGCTTCACTCACCTGCGAAGTGTTTGTCACGAAGTTGCCGTTTGTAGAAATGTATGATGATGTACAAATGGACTAGAAGGGATGTACACTGGTCAGAAGGATCCTCCAGTCACCTAGTGCTGTGGTTGTCACATTTACTTTATCAGGGGAACACTTGCAAATAAGATCTGATGCAGAAACCCAGCTTTGACGACCCATGTAACCGGGGTGTTCATTGCCCTGCAGTTCCAGCTCAGGGCACACTCTGATGCCCAGTCTAAGGCCCCTGCCAGGTAGGTGCTCGTGGGGATGGGGGCTTCCTCCTGGGCTCTCTGGGGGCTGGCCTGGGCACCATCCCACGCTACAGTATTCTTGTCACGGTAGCCTGAACTGACGAAGTCACTAGAATGGTGGGCTCAGGAATGAGTCACAAAGGGGCGGCTTGTTTTTCTCTGTGGTCAAGGGTCTATCTCCTGGTGGGAAAGTTAGACAAACCTTTGCATAGCATTTGGTGGCTGGGTCATTTTATCACGTGTGGGACTGACTGGACCGTGTCAATCAAAACTCAGCGGCAGACAGCATTAGTGCTCACATCATGTGTTCAGAATGTGTTCCTTTTTCAGATAGGACTTTGGTTTACAGGCGCAGAATCAAAATGGCTGTGAATTTTTATTGACACACAGAGCAAATCACATGACGCGCTTCTGCAGGAAGGAGTATGGCCTTCTTCCCACTCGTAATTACTTACTGAACACCTGTGTTCCCAGCGGACAGGGGCATCTCACCCACAGTGGCTGCTGCTGCAGGCTTCTCAGGCACTCGATAAAGGTTGACTGAGTGACTGAATAAACAACTGCAAGTCAGGGGGACTGTCTGGAGTTTCTTGGTTATTTATGGCGCATGCATCCACACAGTGCCTTTTTATCAAGTGTTCCACCGCCTCTCAGATGCACCTTACCGTGCAGGCCCACCGTCTTTTGTTTCATTGGGATTTTAAACTTGCTTTGGGAACATCTTGCAAAAGGAAGGAGAAGACTGCGTTGAGATAGCTGCTCGGCTACACCACCAGGCACAGTGGCAAGGAAATGCGTGGATGGTGACTGTCCAGCACTGAGGGTCTGTAGTCTGTAGCTGCTTCCTTGTGCTCTGGAACTGCCCTAGCGGATGAGCTTTCCTAGTGGAAAGCGATTTCGCTTTCTGGAGTGGGTTTCACATCACTTATTTGGGAGGCGTGTAAAGCTATTTCTGTCTCCCCTCCCTATTCTATTCACCCCCCTCCTTTTCCCAGGGACGATGGGATCAGGCTTCTGGGTATGCAGAGGGTCATGGGCCCGGCTCAGAGATGCCTGCCAGGCGAGAGTGGTCTCTGCAGTGTGTGTGTGTGCAATGAGGAAGCAATGGGAGAAAGGACTGAAACAAGTTCAAACACGTGTCTGTTTTCTGCATGCTCTCGCTCTCTATGTAGATTTACATTTAATACAGGTGATTAATCCACGTTATTTAAATCACTGCCATACAGAACACACATATTGGAAAATGTGTTTGGCGCTTGGGGTTGAAAGGTGCTGAGAGGAAGTGGGTTCCGCCGTCTGGTCCCACCAGTTGACTGAAACAGTCATTTGCCACCTGCGAGGGTTTCCTTTCTGCACTAGGTTCGTCCAAGTCCAAAAGTAAAGAAGAAAACACGGCTAGGCCAGGACAGTGGAGCTGTGGAGCCAAGTCACACCCACGCTGCCATCTCTCACCTATTGGAGGGAAGGTGGAGACGCCCCCCCCACGCCCCCAGCCCCGCTTCATGACTCTGTGCCTCCAGCCATTGGTCTCCCTGCTAGTTCACTGTCACATCAGGAGAGTTGTGTGACTGATGCACCAGGCTGTTGCGGTCCTCTGCCCACGCAGAGGCTGGCATCTCTCGCATCTTAACAACGAGGCCAAAGTGGAGTGTCTTCTCCATCCCCTGACAGTGGCCGTGTGGGGTGCATTAGAGATGGCTGCCCATTCCCTTCCACTCCTCCCGGGGAGAGCTGAAGGCGCTTTGCACTCCCCTTGGAGGGGGGCTGGCCTGCTTGGCTGTTGGATAGGGTGTGGCCGAAGAGAGGCTGGGACTGAGGCTGGGCCTCCCCTGGGCATCCACTTGCTCCTGCCTGGAACCCAGTGCCATGCTGCCAGCAGCTAAGCCCTGTGCAGTGGCTGTACAGAGGTGACAGCCCACCTGAGCCCCCAGGCGACAGCCAGCTCAAACTGCTGGCCGTGGGAGTGAATGAGAGAGCAGTCATTGCAGCCCAGGTAAGCCTGCACCTGAGTACAGCCTTGCAGAGCAGAAGAGCCCCCCAGCTGAGCCCGGTCCACTTGCCGCACTGTGGCGACCACCACCACCCTGTCTGAGGCAGCTGTGTGTTGGGATGCTTTGCTATGCACCACGGGTAACTGAAAAACCTGAAGACGGGCTTGCGCATCTGAAGGCTTGGGGATAGATTGTCCCCATTTCTTATAAAGAGCCACGCTTCGCCAGGATATAAAGTGCCACTATAAACTGCCCCTGGCTCACGAACTTTTCAATGTTGGAGCCAACAGGGCCCTTGTGGACCTCCCCACCCACCTTTTGTTCTACAGGTGGCAACGTTCTGGTCCCATTGTCACCTGGTGGTCCCTGTCCTCACTCCGGCCTGAGGGACAGGCAGGGAGGTGGGCCAATGCCTGTCTAAGGTGCCTCAGAGTCACAACAAAGAGGGGTCCCCAACTTAGAAGTCTCTGGGGGCTTCCCTGACCTCACGCGCCTTCGCTGAGCAGGGGACAGTGACCGTGGATGCTGGTGGCCACTGCCTGGATAGTTTGGAGAGCCACCTGGCTCGTGCTGCAGGCCTGGCTGCTGGGAGCTGTTCTGGAAGGATCTGCTGCTTGGAGCCTCCCTCCCCCACATCCTAACGGGGACCGTTTCCTCTGAGCGGAACTTTTACCCACAGGCCCAGAGGAGCGGACCCATAAACTGGGTTTATTAACCAGCTGAAAGGCGAGTAGCTTGGGACTTGGGTTCTTGATGGGGAGATTCAAACATCACCATATTTGTTTATTTTTGTTTGAAGTTTCTGAGCGAGTGTATATTTCTGCCTGTTTAGAGATCGGCAGCCCTGGAAAATGAAGTTTATTTATCCACCAGATAGACATCATATACACAGCCGCAGACCCCCACCCCCGCCCCCACGGCTCTGGCCGGCGGCACTGCGTGCTCTGTCGCTGAAAGGCGCTTGATGGCATCTGCTTGCATGCCCTGCCTGGGCCAGGCCTGGGGTGACGCCCCTGGGAGGTGGAGCTCCCACGTGCTGGGACCCAGGTGGGCAGAGACCACGTCTCCATTGCAGGTGGGTGCAGCTTCCGTCCTGTCTGCTGGCCTCGAATCACTTCCAGGCCTGCATTGAACAGACCGATACTGATCTTTCCCAGGCCCTGTGCTAGACGCGGGCCATGCGGAGAGCCACAGGGGCAGCGCCTTCTGGGGGTGGGGGGCGGTGACTTCCCTCAGGGGCATCTTCCAACCCCGAACAAGACTGCCTGTCTCTTCCAACCCCCCCATAGCAACAGCTGTTCCTTGTCCTCCAAGCTCTGTCCCCGTCTGCGCTGGGGGAAGTGAGCCGAAGAATGTGTCCAGGAAGGAGGAGAGGTCAGGATGCTGCAGTGTTGGGGAGTCATCTCAGAAAACGACTGCTGAGGCCTCCGCTCCCCACGAAACCCTGCTTGTGGCCGGGACGGCTCCGGGTTTGCACGTGTTCTCATTCGTGGAGGTGCGACAGGCCTGGACTGAGGTGTCCGGGCCGCTGATGGGATCTACCAAAGCTTTCCACCTTTGAATGTGGAGGCAGGTTGGCATAATCCTAACAAATAGGCACAGGTGGTCCTCGGCCCGTGCCGAGCTCTGGCTGGAACACAGACCCCAAAAGGCTCATGGTCCCCGGAAGGCTAATGTGGCAGAGGGTTTGGATGTTATTTTCTCTCTAGGAAGAGCAGGTCAGGTTTACAAGATGCATTATCGGACCCTCAGAGGAGGGGGTGCACTTTCTTGCCTGAAGTTTACTCTCCTGCTGAACCTCCCAGCCACGGAGGCAACGCCTCGCGTTAGCTTCCTTTCTGCCTGGCAGGGGTCAGTCTTACGTCTGCATTTCCTAACAGGAAGGAGCCAGCTGAGCAGCAAGCAGGATCTCCAGGGTGGCATAGCAGCTCCGTTTCCCGTCTCTAATCGGCCCGCCCTGCCAATGGACACCGCAGCGCGGCCTTCTAGAGCAGGTGGGGCTGGGAGAGTGGCCGAGATGTGAGTTCGAACAGCCTAAAAGAAGGGAGAGGACATCACAGGAAAGGCGGAGCCTGAACAAAGGGCTGGAGGTGATGCTGAGCTCAAGATGGGAAAGGGTTGGTCAGGAAGCAGGCTGGAAGGAGGCGTGGCTTCTCGGGCTCTAACCGCACACAGGCCTAGCCCCGTCCATGCCCGCAGGGACACGGGCATGTGAGACCACACAGTGCCATGCCAGCTACCACCGTTGGTTGATCAGCAGCCAGAGGTCAGGCCCCAGGCTGGGTGCTTTTCGGGCGTGACCTTGTGTTTTGGGTGGAATTACATCCCTGCAAAATATATGTTGAAGTCCTAATTCTGGCGTCTATAAATATGACTTTATTTGGAAATAGGATATTTGCAGATGGACTCCAGTTACGATGAGGTCATTTGGGTGGACCCTCATTAATTATGACAGGTGTCCTTATAATAAGGTGACTAGATTTTAACATCGGTAAAGCGGGACACCATTGACTGGGGGGGCGGGAGGGGGTTCTTGATTAAAAATTGGGTCTGTCTCCCTCCGTTCCCTAGCTTGTCGTGCATTCTTTCCAAAAATGGGGACTTTTTTAAAACACCACGGGATGTGGGACAAATTGTAAAAATTAGGACTGCCCCGCCAAAAGCGGGACGTCTGGTCACCTTACCTTATAAGAAAAGAAAATTCTACATACAGACCCACAGGGAGAAAGCCATGTGGGGATGGAGGCAATGTTGGAGAGATGCAGTTACAAAGGACTGTCAGCTGCCACTGGGAGCTGGGAGAAGAGACAAAGGACTCTCTAAGGATTCAGAGGGGTGGCCCTGCTGACACCTGGACTTGGGACAATACATTCCTGCTGTTTCTGTGGTGCGTCATTACAATAGCCCCAGGACACAAACCTGCCTTGTTTTACCCCACAACATCATTGCCCCATCTGCGGGAGGCAAGATCACGCCTCCCACCCAAGACGCCCATTCTCTAATGGCCACAATCGGGCGGAAGGAGTTTGCAGATAGAATGAAAGGCATGGACCTTAACATAGAGGAATTCCCTGGAGCGGGGACCCAGGCTAATCCCATAAGCCCTTAAAAGCAGAGAACCTTCTCCAGCGGACGCAGAGGTGCAGGAGGGAGCCGTCCGAGAGACTCAGAGTGCGAGAGGGACCGGAGGTGTCGCTGCTGGCGCTGAAATTGCCGGAAGGGGGCCCAGAGAGGTCCAGGCGGACAGCCAGCCAGGAATCGGGACCTGGCCCAGCGTGCTCCCAAGTGGAGTGCTGTCTTATTTGGGGACATGCGGCTAACTAATGTCTTGATTCCTGTTTTGACATCCACAGAAGGTCCACTTCTTGTCCCCAGAGGACAGGATGAAAGGATGCCTCAGTTGATTAAAACCAAGAATCTGCTGGTGATCATGAGGAGCTCCCATTGGAATGAATTTCTGTGACATGGAGCAGAACTTTAGAAGAAAGGGAGCAAATGCTCTGCCCTTTTGAGCTGCGACGGGATTCAAGACCATTGTACGTAAATACTGAGCATGGTTGCCAATATTCACAGCCGACAAATTGGGACATGGGGGTTCAGAAAGGCCAAGTAACTTGCCCACCGTCTCGCAGCAAAGAGAACTAGCAGGAAATAGGGCCTGGGTTGGTCAGGGCTACAAAGAGGGAGGGCTGACTCGCTCTGGTCTGGAAAGAATACGAGCTACTGATGGTTTGCTATGGAGCCCTCTCCGTTGTCCCTGCAAAGGGCGTTCGTCCCAGCTGTGCTTCCACAGGCCCCAGGCCTCCTTCCTGTTGCAGACACTCCTCCACACGGATCGCTCATCACCTGCACAGCTCGAACCACTTCGGGCTGAGGCCGGGCGCAGGCGGGATCGCCCCTCCTGCGGGCCGGGCCGCCCCCCTCGTTCATTCCGCAGGGGCTCCCAAAGCCCTGGGCGCTGCCCGCCCACCCATCTCCCCTGTGAGCGCACGGGGATGCCGGCGGCCACACGGGGGCGCTGGCGTCCGCCGCGCGCCTCCCCGCGCAGAGCCCGGAGAACAAAGAAAGCCTCGGGGACCCCCCTCACCTGGAGTCACCTGCTCCCTGGGCAGTGGGTTTTCGGGCGCCACGCCGGCAGCCAGCCCCTGCGAAGGAGTTGGTTTTTGCTCAACGCAGCTCTTAGAAATCTGTTTAAAAAATGGTCTCCCCCTGCCCCCTTGATGGCCTTTCTTCCCAGCCTGGGGACAAAAATACAAGAGCCCGGGGACTCTAAAAGAGTTACTGGGTTTGTGGTTTTATGATGCGTCCTGCTCTGTATTCTCGGTCTCCCTCCCGGAGTTTACCAGGATCTCGGCAGCGTCATTTTTCTCCCCTTTGGTTTATTAAAGTGAACTTCTTTTCACGTTTGGACAAAGTAGACACACATCCTCAGGAAACAGTGTAACAAACCAAATGCAGAAATCACGAGAAAAGAGGGAAGCATGCACCATGGAAACCAGGTCATTGCACGGAAAGGCCACTTCCACTGCACAACTAAGGTGGGCCTTGCCCCCAAATGGCTTTTACTCTAACTTTTAAATATATCTTGAGTGGGTACAAAACCCTATGCAAATGCACCCAGATTCTTAGTTAAGATACCCCCCGAGAGGCTCAATTACAGTCATCCTCAAACAGCCAGTACCTGCTGAAGGCCTGTTAGGCACCACGGCAGCTGCATGAATTGCCCCGGCCTGGAGAGATGGGAGAGAGAAACGGGCCTTTTCTGGGTGTTATAATATAGTGGTCCCCCTTCTCCCCCAAAATGTGGTCCAAGGTCAATGTCAGCTGGGCTTTGTTCAAGGGATGGCCACCTTGGTTCAGCGGGCCCTCCTTCCTCCGGGTTTAGGGTTCTGAGTTCCAGAGAATTTGAGGAGGCCGCGGTCCTGACAGAGGGGAACGCATGGATATTCTCACCCAGGTGGGCTGCTTCGAGAGACCAGTCACCCAGAATCAGGAGGTGATGCAGGCAGGGCCCAACAATACTGTGATTGTGCAGCAAAGACCTCTCCTGGGTAACTCCACCCACTTCCCACCCTGAGAAGTCGGGCTCCGGGCCCTAAACCCTGCTGGTGACAGAAGACATTGGAGAGCGTATGGATGTGCAGGGGAGAGAAGAAAGGCAGGAGGGATCCTGGAGTCTCCCCTGGCTGAGATCTTATTGGAGGAAGAAAGAGGAAGGTTAGGGGTGCTTTCCAGTGAAATCCGATACAGAGCTCGGCCATAGGGACAATTTCCTATCGTCCCTAAACTGCCTAGTGTGACCGCCCCAGCTGTACGGGCAGTGAGCACTTGAAAGCATGTGGTTGGTGCTACTAAAGAGCTGACATTTGTTTGATGTCATTGGAATTGGGTATGGGTGGGGAGGGAGTGGAAGGTGGCCATGGGACATCATTGTTCATCTCTTCCTGATTTACCCCCCACTGGCCAAAACCCCATGTGTGTTTTCTCTCCAGCCGGCTAGGAGGTATTGGGGTGGTGGGCATGGTGGTTGAATGCAGGTTGCGGGTGGCAGAAGGGCGCAGGGTCTTGCAGCCAAGTAATGACATGACATAAATTGTCCTTAAGCAGAAATGAGCCAGGGATTAGAAGACTTTTCCCACAGATGGGTCAACAGCAGGGTTCCTCCACTATGGTTTCAAAAGACTTTAAAGAGGACATTGACTTCCTGTGACTTGGTGGCTCTTGGATGATGGGTGACAACTTCTCCATTTCTCTGGAGGCAGCGAATGTTCAGAGGGGCTGGAGACTATGAATAAATTTATTTTTTAAGCTGCAAGAGGGAGACCTCAAGTTTATGCAAAGGAGGGTGAGGCCAAGGTGTGTGTGGGGTGTGTGTGGGGAGAGGCCTGTTCAGTGACTTCCCCAGAATCACACTGTTAAGAACTAACAATGAAAACTCAGGTCTCGGGCACTCTGTCCTGGCGCTGTTTCTACCACACGATGTTGTTTGTCGAATACTCTGTGACTTTGGGCATTGCAGACACATAGCTGGCTGGTTTCGCCGACCAGTGAACTGACCAATTCACAGGTTCAGATTGGCAGATGCTGGGTAGGAAATCGCAGCATTGGGGTGGGGGGAGTCTAAGTGTTGAGGCCAGAGTAAATTTCCCTAATTATTCTCTCTCCCACTATCTTTTATAACAAATGTTGCTTTTATTGAATCAGAATGAAGTCAAGGTTCCCGAATTGCCCCTTTCATTGTTTTTTGAGTACCAGACCTGGCTCTTCGGTTGTGAATGCAAATGTGTGGCAGATTGTTAAGCCTTCATTTTGTTGGCCCTTAATTCTTCGCCCAGTTTTGAAGACTGCAAATTTAGCCGATGAAACTGCAGGTATTTGCAAAAGATGTCTAACCAATCGAATGCACCTAAACTTGAAGGTTCTTGAAAACACAAATTCTCCTTGGAATACTTGGAGAAAGAAGTGAGTGGAACCTATGGTGAGTGGATAACTTCTCTGGAAATAGTAATGTTTTGGGAGGCTGGGAATTCGACTCAAAATATGTCAGTTCTACTCTCACTTGAATCACCTGGAAAGAACCATCGCCTGGCACAGATGAATGCGGTTGCCTTGCTTTGGTGGCTACTGGCATGAACCCCCAACCTGATCAGGAGAACGACTTCTGGTTTCCCTGTCATTAACCAGTGGGGTGGCCTTGCGCCCCTGAGTTCACCTCTCTGAGCCCCACTTTCCTCCCTTGTAAAATGCAGGGTTCCGTGAGGTGTGATGGTTCAACACATACTTCCTTACCTTTGGGACCTGTCTCCATATGAAGACATATCCATGTTTTTCAGGCCACTTGGAAATCCAATAAACCGTAAGAGCAGAGCAGAGTGGCAAGTTTTATTCAGATGTGCTTCCTGTTTTGAAAGCAGCTCTTTCTTTGGGGTTCAGTTGTTCACCAGTGTTGAAAGTGCCTTCTGCCAGCCTCCCCCCCCCCCCCCCACACACACTTTGCTGATCCAGGGACTGCTGTTGAGGAGCAGCGGGTGCCGATGGGCGTTGCATGGGCTTCCACGTGGTGGCTGTTTGTGCGATTCAGGCTACTTGTCCAGGCCACATGTCATCTCAGATGGCTCTGGTGTAGGCACTGCCAGTCCTTCCAGCTGGGGACAAGGGGTAGAGGGGTGGGGAATTCAGAAGCAATGGACCCAGACGGTTAAAACCATCTGTAATAACATCGAGGTGCTGTTAGTGGGTTCTAGGCTCTTTAATCCTTCCAGTAATCCCAGGAGAAGGAACTCATAAGAACAGCTAATAATAATCATAGGAAACAGTGCATTTCCCATGGGCCAGAGTTTCTCTACAGCCAGAAGGAGCATCTGAATAAAAAAGTCTTGTCACACCTTCCTCTTAGTGACCCTATGAAGTAGCAACTAGGTACTATTATTTCCCCCATTTTACACCTGAGAAGATAGAAGACTCAGAGAACTTAAGTAACTTGACCAAGGTCACACAGCCACTGGGTGAAGAGAGCCACACCTTGCCTGTAGGAACTAATGCCTCTTCCGACTCCAGGGAAGTCTTGGCTTTGGGATTCCGTTCTGTGTTTAAAATCATGGACGTTGTGCAGGGCTGGGTCCGAGGATTTTGCCTCAGTTCATTGCCATAAGCTTCCTGAAGATGGGACGAGCTGTCAGGGGAGCAGGCCCGTCCCTGCATCTTTTACGCTGTGGACTTCATGGAGATGAAGCTCAGTCTTGCAGGGAGCTCAGAACCACATTCGAAGGGCCCTTTGGCTCTTACTGAGCCTTTATTCATCTAACTTCTCGATGGGGTGAAGGAACAGCCACCCATTAAGAAACAAATTATGGAAAGAGAAATTCTCAATTTTTAAAGGGTAGAGGCCCACTCCCTCCCCCTGCCTCCTCCCATAACCAATAGGCTAGCGGCACAAGTTGTTTCTGGAAACTTGGGGGCACTGTCCTCATTTTTCTTTCATCCATTGATGTATCATTACTTGAGTGAAAAGAAGAAGAATGTCTTGAGGGCTCCTGAAAAGAAAAGGGTGATTGCTCCATTTTGTGAAGGGGGGGTGGGGAACTGTGCAGAAAAGGGCCCCCAGGGACGAGCAGGGCGGAGGGGCTGTGAATGTGGCCTTGTCTGGGGTTTCTTTCAGCGGAAACCTGGTGCTGGTGCTGGGAGTTCAGTTCAAACTGTCACCTTTAGTTCTTGCTGGCTTTTCTGCCCTGGGCCCTGAACCTCACCAGACTGGGGCTTATTTACCTATTCACACTCAGCCGTGGAAGCTCATTAATAGGCTTATTAGCAACACCATTCATGGGAGGCCATTGACAAAGGGGTTCCAGTCACTTGAAGAGGGAAGAGAAGGGAAGAATAAAACAAAACTGTGGAGAGATTATTTTCTCATTCAGCTGCCGCATTGGTGTGAAAGCTTTCCTAGACCCTCTGTGGTCACTTGAAGCCTAAATATGTATGATGACAGAATTGTGTTGTTGTTTTTTTTAATTCCAAACATGCTTTTGCTTTTCTCAAAACTGAAGAGCTTGCTGTTGTTGTAGGCCCGTGGGCTGCGCTCACTTAAAAATGAACGCTCTGAAGGGAACAGGGGCTTTTGATGGATGGGTGTCTTTTCATCCTTATAAAGAATAAATTCTGCAAATGGAGCCTGGGCTTTCAAGTCGATGTTCCTATTTGTCATTTTCAGCGGAAGGCTTCCTTTTTGTTCGGCGTTCCTAAAGCTACTGATGGCTGCGGATGGGGCCCATGGCTTCCTGCACCGGTAATTTATGTGAGAATGTGTTAAGGGCATTTTCAATGGCTGACACGTACGTGGCGGGCTGGGAAAGGAATCTGTCCTGAACCACTCGAGTTTCCCATTGGTGGGGAGTATAAAGATGTAAGTGCCAGCCTGTTCCAAGCAGGCTGGTGTTCACGTCTCTTTTTTGTGACCCGGGGTCTGAGAAGTGAAAAGGCCGCCCCTGGTGGGAGTGGGTGGCTGAGGGTCACCTGTCTGGGGTGTCAGCTCATTAAAAAGTTCTAGAACTGACACAGATGAGAAGACTTGACTGAAAACATGGCTCTCCCCCAAGCATGGAGACTGGTATGAAGAGCTGAGTATCACTTTTGCTGTCAAATTCTGAGGATATCATTTCATAAGCCATTTGCTTTAAGTATTTCAGTGGATTTGTTATTTCTGGCGTTTGGGTAATTTCCACAAAATTTTTCTAGGATGTATTGTGAAGAAAAGGGATTTTCTAGGGATGCAACACCTTGAAAAAATGTTTTCGTAAATGTTATGAAGTGAGTGATGTCAGGGACCCATGAGCAACTGTATTTATAAATGCAGGAAAAATGGATTTTCCAGGTCAGTATTGTATCCACTACTTCCCCTATCTTCAGGCCTCAAAAGCTTTCTAATGCCCTTCTGGATGTATTGACCTTTTCTATGGAGAAATAATTCAAGTTTTTATCTATACTGTTTTGAGCTTATTAAGCACGATGACTCAGGAGCTGGATGAGTGAGGAGGGAAAATATATTAGAAAAGAAAGAATCCCATAGACACAGCATGGTGAAAAAGGTAAATGGAAAATGTGACATTTAACCAGTTACGGCTTGACATTCGGTTGAAGAAGCTGATTTTACAGTTGAAGAATCTAGGACTCAAAGAGGGAAATTGATTTGCTCAAGGTCATACAGCTATTTATAGCAGAGTCGAGTCTTCAGAATTTTTCGATTTTCTTTATTAGTTCAGATATGTACTACTCAATAACACATTTTTGGTTGCACGTTTCAAGTCAGGCTCTGCCCGTCACCAGCTGTGTGGCCCTGGACAAATTACTTAACTTCTCCCATCCTCATTTCCCTCATCAGAAACTGGAACTATTATTTTGCCGGGTGGACATGCCGATTAAGAAGAGTAACCTCTCCAGTGTACCCTGCCCGTAGTAGGCGCTTTATAAATAATCGTTTCTCCTCTCACTGCTATTGCTTTGAAGGATAGAAAAGTGCAATATCCTGCAAATGTTTTCCAGTTGCTTCCTCGCCTCCCAAAGTTTCAGTGGCACTAAGTTTCTCCTTCTAATACCATTTGGACGCACTTTAAAGTCCCTGTAGAGGTAAGGCCCTCATTGTGTCATTTGCGTTCCGACTCGAAATAAGGCCACGGAACGCAGCCACCCAGCCGACCGCCGGCCGCCCCGTCTCCGGGGGACGGCGGCGGGGTCCCCGGTGGCTCGCAGGCGCCGGGAGCCGCGCGGAGTGGGGGCGGCCCCGCGCGCGGCGCTGATTGGTGGCGCGGGAGCCGCCGTCCAGGAAACGGCTCGGGTTTCGCGGGGGGCGGGACCCGCCGGGAGGGGCGGCGGCGGCGGAGAGCCGAGCGGGCGAGCGAGAGCGGCCGCCACGAAGCTGGGGCGCCGCGGGGTCTGCGCGCGGCGACTCCTCTCCAGGCTGGCGGGGCCCGGGCGCCCCGAGGCCGCAGCTCTCCTGGGCGCTCTGGGCTTCCGCAAGTTGCGAGCAAAGTTTGGTGGGGGGAGCGCCAAGCCCGGGTCCTTTCTTCCCCTCGTCCCCCGAACCCGAGGGCAGCCCGTGGGCGTCATGCCCGCGCCCCTCCGCAGCCTGGCGTGTGCGTGAAGGCTCCGCGAGCCCTGGCATCGGCGCGCGCCCGGGACCGCTCTTTTTGTTGGTTGGTTGGTGTTTCTTGGAGTTTCCCCGGAGCTGGTCGCTGGCTTCACCCCGACCCGCGCCGAGCGCGGGGACAGGACGAGCGCGGAGGAGCGTTGCCATTCAAGGTAATCGCGGTGTCGGGCGCCTGGGGGAGCCTCGCCCGCGGGCAAAGTGGGCGCCTTGCGAGCTCGGGACGCCGGGTGCGCGGCCGCCCGAGCGCCGGGAGCAGGGGCACCGGCACTGAAGCCTGCCCCCGGCCCTCCTCCTCCGACTGCATAGGCGGTGGGGGCGCAGGGTGCGTGCTCAGGGCTGGCGTTCGGGAATTGCTGCCTCGAGCACCCCATCCCGGGGCTGCCCTCCGCCTCCGGCGCGGACCTCCCGCTCCCTGTCAAACTCGGGCGCGAGCCTCCGGCCCCGGAGTCGGCGGCGAGCGGCGGGGCTGCGCGGCGGCTGGCGCAGACCTGCAGGTCTGGGGCTCCGAGGGGTCATCTTCGGGGTCCCTCAGGCCCGAGCCCGGGGGTCGCCCGCCCTGTCTGGGGCCCTCTCCCGAGAGGGAGCCGCTGGGGTGGGGCGGGCCACATCACCGCAGCCGATGGGCACCCCTGGGGAGGGGGCTGCTTCGGTTCGCAGGTTGCGGTGCCCGGCGCCCCTGGCCTGCAGCCGCCCTGGGCGCCGGAGGGAGCGCAGCGCACCTGGGCTAGGGGGCGAACCGGACCGCCTTTCCCGAGCTCAGTGCCTGCCGCCGCTCGGGGATGTGGGAAGCGCAGGCGAGTGCTAACTTGCGCTCGTTCTTTCAGCGCCCCGGCCGCGCGGGGAGAGCCCACCGAGGCCCCGCGAGGCGCGGACCGACCCACGCGGCCGCAGGGCGGCGGGGCGCAGGGGTCCGGCCCGGGGCGACGACGAGCCTCCGTCGCGCCCCTCGCAGCCCGCGCGCCCCTGCAAACTCTTCGCCGGGCCTGCCTTCTCGGCCAGTTCAATGAAACCTACCCTTCAAGGCAAACCTGCTTTCACACTCGGGGCACCCATTATGTGTTTGGTGTGAAACGCTATCAACATTTAAGACCCCATTGTCCCCTTGGTCCCAAATCCCTGTAAATCTTCCTCTGGCCTCGACTCATTTTCATCTGAAAAGCCTGTTTAGTTTGAATAGAAAAGCAATCAGGCGCCCTTTCCCTTTCCCTGGAATGTCAATTAAAATGCAGATTTCTTTGAGCTCTTTAGCGCCCCGAGAAGGGGGAGAAAAACAGGATATTCCAGGCAAACAAATGAAAGAAAATGCTACAATGAAACCGGGTTGGTGGTGGTGGTGAGGAGTCTCCTCCCAGCTGCTGTAAGTTCGCATCGGCTTGCAAGCGTTAGCAGCCAGGGGATTGTGGTCCTGCGTCAGCCTGCCTTTGGTGTTTTTTTGAGATTGCAGTATGTGGAGGAATGCCCTCCCTCCCTCCAACCCCCGATTTGACCCCTTCATAGCTCCAACTACTACTCAGCCCCGCGGAAAAGGGGAGCAGCAGGGAGGCTGAGATAGGGCTGCCCCCTGGGCATCCCCCACTTGCTTGGCACTGTTGACTTTCCCGATGTGAAATCTTCCAAGAACAAAGCGCCCGAGTGCTCAGCATGGGTGAGCCAGCGCAGGCAGATAACCGGTTAGGGGTGCAAGCTCGAGTAAGGCGGGCACTGGGTTGGCTGCTGCTTAGAGCGTGGGGGTGGGGGGTTGGGGACTGTCTTGGTAAATTGCGGAGCCCAGCATAGACCGGGTGTGCAGACCACTCCCCTAGCCAGAAGCTCTTGCTTTGTAGCCACTGCCTGTCTTTGGAGGCAGGACTGTGTGGAGGTGAAAATGGTCCAGGGGAGCGGGTGGTCATGAAGGGCCATCCATCACAGGGAGGGTGACGACTCCTCCCACGGCCAGGCTGAGAAGAGAGTTCCCTTTCAAGGGGAAAAATAAACACGCCGGGGCTTTCACTGAGGCTCAGACTCCAGGAAGGATTATGGTATTGAAGGCAGGAAGCCGGGATTGTGGCCGCCAGCAGCATGCTGGGCCTGTGTTCCCAACACCGAGCCTGGGGACCTAATTATCCTGCTTAGGAGGTCCCTCCAAACTTTTGTCCACGCTGGCGAGGAGTTGTGCAGACGTGCCACCTTTAGGCCTCCGCCTTCCAGAGGTTTGGGTCCGGGACCTGGAAATGGCTTTAAGTCCAGTTTCTGGTGCGATCTGATGGGAGGCATGAACGGCTTGAGGTTGAGCCGAGGTCACTGCTCACCTTCTGGTTTGGAGCAAAGGAGGCTCTTCTGGGCTGGGACAGGTGGCTGAGGTGGCTGTGGAAGCAACCTGGAGCAAAATCTCCAGCTGGGATTTCAGATGGTTCGTGAAGTTGTCTTAGAGACAGAAAATTCCCATGCATTCTGGACATGCTTAGTAAATCAATGAGAATGTTTGTGGACTTTCCCTCCCACATGTATGTAGAAATAGATATGGAATTATCTTTTGAGGGTTTTAACTTCTAAGAGGAAAGAAACGTTGACAAGATTCTTCAAGCTATTATATCTGAAAACACAGGGTGTGTACACACCGTTCACTTTTGTTGTGAATCCCACTATCTCACAGGTGCTGTGTTTGAAGCGGAGATTTTTCTTTTTGTCCTCTGCTGCATTCTCTTTCCCCTTCCCCATTTTAACCTTTAGTCAAGGCCAAAAGGAGCAGTTTGTCTTGATGTCGCTTTGTGGAGGCTCGGGCAGTGTTGAAATCCTGTGTCAGAATTTGGAACATCATGCCGGCAAGCAAAAAGCGCAGGGCTTAAGAGATTTTTATATTAAAGACCTCACTCCCCACCCCCAGTCTTACAAAATGTGGTTCATTCATCTCATTCACAGAATCTGATTATTTTAATCAGATTCTAAAGTTTGTGCATGTCGGCTGTACACTTTTAGTGACTGAGGATACTGCACACATGGCAAGTCCTTTGAGTAGTTTAAGCTTGGAAAATTCTCTTTGCCTTTGGGTCAAATGGGTGAACAGAGTAGTAAGTTGAGTGCCCCCTTGTAAAATTTCTACTCTGAAGTTTTAGCCAATAGGTTAGCGTGTTGGAAGTCACTGGCCCAGTCACACACCGTGACGATCATTTGCATATCATTATCACTAATAAACTCCCGCGTTATTCATCAGAGTTCGCATCAGCTTTGTTTCTTAACCCGCTCCGTGTCCGTTGAAGACGTTTACTAGGCCTGGGCTGCCTTTCGTCACAGTGCAGGGGGATTCAGTCTTCGAATTTCTTTTGGATCAGCTGCTTTGAATGCATTGCAGTTTCGTTCATTCTTTGTAAGTGGCGGCTTGCTGAAAGACTGCATTTGAAAATGAATCTTGACAAGTGTAAACTGGTGGGAATTTTTGGTAGCTTTCCTGGGATTCTTTTTATGTTGCTGCTCTCCTTTCTTCCTGAGCACTCCAGTGAGGGTGGAGCACTCTCACTCAGCTCCAGCCCCTGTAGAAATAAGTCTGTAAGCAGCCGCCTCCACGGTTCAGCTTTCTAAAGCCCACTTGGCCCAAGAGAAGTTAACGAGGCTGGTTATGCCCACCTGAGTGTCTTAATTTGCTTTCCTGGTTGCCCTTGAAATCGTCAGGTCCTGTGGCTTTTGCTTTTTGAGGGCGGTAAAGGTCATCTTAGATAGGAGAGTGTGCACTTGGCCTAACTGAAGTGGCCGTGGATGTCTGTGTCCCGTAGCTACTCTTCTTACACTTTTTCAAAGATCGGCCTCACACGTTTCGTGGACCTGTCTGGTGGACACACCTGGGACTCCAAGGTGTGAGGGCAGGCATTTGCTGATAATGAGAAAGAGCTGTTTGCGTGTAGTTGAGAAGCTGACAGCGGCGGCGTGAGCCCACGTCCCCACTTGGGTTTGGCGAATTGGCGTTGCGGAGGGTCTCACTGACTCGCTGAATCTCTTTCCTCCAGAGGCTGCGGCACGGCTGTGGCAGCCCCGTGGTTCCGGAGCCCACCGCAGGCTGAAGGCGTTGCGGGCAGTCCATGCGCGTAGAGGAAGTGTGCAGATGGGATTAACGTCCACATGGAGATATGGAAGAGGACGGGGCATTGGCACCGTGACCATGGTCAGCTGGGGCCGCTTCATCTGCCTGGTTGTGGTCACCATGGCAACCTTGTCCCTGGCCCGGCCCTCCAGTTTAGTGACGGATACCACATTAGAGCCGGAAGGTAAGTTATTTAATTTCACCGTCAGGGTACCCCGTTTGTTTTGGGATTTGTCTGGGGAAGTGGCACTTGGGTTAGAAGCAGCTGCTCTTGCATTGGAAATGAGTCTTCTGAGAGCAAAAGAGAGTACCCTCCCCGCAAGTCAGAGGTTTCAGAGAAGGTTCTCGTGCTGTCCGACTGCAGGCAGAGTGGTCTAGTTTGGTGGCTTCTCGTGTGTTTCTCTGTGCTGGGTGAGGGAGGCTGGCAGGTCACTTCTATCCAAGGCCCAGCAGAGCTGCGCGCTCCCTGCAGCAGGGCAGCGAGTCTTGCTTACAATGTCAGGGCTTGCTAGTTCCTGACAAAAGGAGCTACTCAGGGAAATCTTCAACCTCTGAAATGCTGACATTTTATTTTCATTGTCTAAGGAGAAACAGAAGCATCTGAAGTTCAGCACAGAGATGCTTGCCACGTTAGATTTCTTATGAAAGCCACTGTAATTCATAATACTCCGGCATTACGTCACAGAGCAGCCCGTTCTATTTTAGGGACATTTGAAGGCAGAGGGACCTGGGCCTCTCTCACACCTGTGAGAGCGTCCAGCTCTAGCAGGCGTGTGCTGGGGTTGCAGCTTTGCAAATGGAATTGTAAGGGCCTCCGGCCAGTTGTGAGCACTGAACGAGGCTGAATTCTTCAGCAATTTGGAGCCTCTTTCCCAGGTTCTGTGACGACGGTAGCCAAGCCTCTCCTCGATGCAGCGCTGAAATCTGTCATCAGCTGGGAATATTGGTAGCTGACTTAGTTTTCGAGTGGTAATCTGAGAATAAAACGGCAGATCTCAGCACTCATCACCACTTAATGAACCTATTTGCCGAGAGCCCACCTGGTCCCTGCGTGGCTTTGGGGCCCTGCCACGGTCCTGCGTGGTTGTGGGGGTCAGCTGCGCTGTTCTGGAAGAGCACACGCAAGCCCATACAGGGTCGTATGCGAAAGAGGGCTGTGTTCCTGTCGGAGACGAGGTGCTGAGCCACCGGGGCTCCCCGTGAGAACTGTGCAGGTGACATCCAAGAACAAGTAGGGCCGCTCTTTCTAAAACGGAGACACCGAAGCAGGCAGGTAATCAGGAGAGTGAGGCTGGTGCCCTGTCTCCAAACCACACGCGAGGCGGTTTTGTAACGCAGAGGTGTGGTGACAGCGTAGTGGCTCCCACATCTCTGGGAATGGAATCTTATGAGATGACGGTGTCTGAGGTTCCAGCTACGACGCGATGGGACTGCCTCCTTTGTGACATGGGCTGGGACACAGGCACGGACGTAATTTTGCGGTGGTGGCGATGTAGTTTGAAAAGGGCTTTCGTGTGAGGGGAGAGGTTCTGGGTTTCTGAACGTCATGCCTGTACTTCTTTAATTTTGCTAATAATTACAATGGATGTTTCCCTAATTGCTGATTTTCCCCTGAGTGCGCGGCTCAGCACACACGGTGGCCGCTGAGCTGGGGCTGCCGGCGGCTTGAGCCCAGCGCCGGCCCAGGTTAGGAAAAGACTGTCATTTCTCATTTAGGCTTTCAGGGCGGCATTAGGGGGAGTTTGTTTCAACATAAAGTGTAAAATGGTCCTGGAGGACTTCTTTTATCGTATTTAATTATTGAGGAAAGTTTAAAGTGTGTGTGTGTATGCAGGAAGAAGGAGACGAGGGAGAAACAGTGGGCAGGGATGGAGTTCCCCCCAGCAATTCTTTGGGTAAAAATTTGTATCCAGCAGTGTATATTGCTAAAGGCAGGTCTTCCTAACCTGGGGTCTGAGGATGCGTCAGGGGGTCGGGGAGAGAGGTCCATGAATCAATTCTCTGGAATTGTAGGTCATGTTTCGCAAATGTCCTTTGTGCATTTTTTGGGATCGTTGTTTTCTTTTTTTAAAATATTTATTTATTTATTTTTGACAGAGAGAGAGAGAGAGAGAGAGAGAGAGAGAGAGATACAGAGACAGAGAGAGAACTGAGCTGGGGGAGCTCCCAGTTCAGCATATGGGTCCGCATGGGCTGGGGCCGGGATTCGATCCTCGGTCCCTGGCGCTACAAAGTGAGCGCCTAACCCACTGAGCCATCCCGGTTTCCCCTGGATCGTTGTTTTCTATGAGGTTTTGTGTCCAGGGGACTGTGAGAGGTTAAAAAATAAAAAAAATGCTTAATGGAAAGTGCAAAGCCCTGTGAAGAGGCCGCTTTGGAAAAGTAGACTGATCTCTGGACCTCAGGTTCCCTTTCTGTTGTAGAGGGTTTGATACGATGCTCTTTAGGGTCTCTTTGTTAAATGTTAAGAATATGAATAACCCTGGGAGCCTCCTGATGACCTCAGAGGGTTGCTAGGAGATGTAAGTGTGCCTGGGTCTAGGGAGCAGTTAGCTCAGGGCCTGGTATCCAGTCTGCACCCAGGATGGACTGTGGCGACCTCGTTAGGCCCAGTGAGCTGAGCACGGGCGTCCCATCCCCCCAGTCCTGTGGGCTGGCCGCATCGGTTGCCACGATGTCATGAAACGTCTAGGCTTTTGGAGACCTCGGAGAAGAGAGCTGCTGTCTGGTGGGGGAGGCCCTCCGTGTTTCCCGGCAGCTGTGTTTGCTCTCTATAGGGTCTGAACTTGGCTTGTCTCTTGGCCCAGGATTGGCAGCCGATTGGAGCCCCGAGACAAGTTCTTCCATTGCAGGAGTTTTGCTTTGGTGCCAGAGGCTATTAGGAAGGAAATGTAATGGCAGATGAGAAAAGAGAT
The DNA here is from genome assembly GCA_004027555.1 of Craseonycteris thonglongyai. NCBI lineage: Eukaryota > Metazoa > Chordata > Mammalia > Chiroptera > Craseonycteridae > Craseonycteris > Craseonycteris thonglongyai. The sequence continues at coordinate 29,276 of PVKE010000224.1, read as the reverse complement.
TTTAACAACTGGAAGCAGACTGACGAAAGCATCTCCAGGTTAGGCGCAGTCCTGCTGCATTTTAGGGGTGGGGGAAGAGAGAGAGACCCCTCGTTTATGTTGTCAGTGTCTGCCTGTCCTCCCGGTCACTAGAACTATAGCTTTGCTTAACAATCAGTTCAACCTTGACCTTCTATTGCACAAGGCCTTATCTTGGAAGACTTTGTGGTTTGCTAATTTGGAAGCTCAGTTTAGATAATGTCTATTGGGCTGGATCAGAGGAGAATGTTTCCAGAGAAAAATGTGACTAAGTTCCAGGAAGGAGCCCTGACACGAGAGGATCGGTTTCCAGTCATCTCTGGCTTTGTCCAAGATGGTGTCACATGTCCTGATAGCATCTATCATTTCTCTACTGGACACGTTCTGAAGTGGTATCAGTAGGGCTGGGTCTACTCAGCTGACCTCAGAAGAAAACAGTCTCTAGGAGATTTTAATTGCTGATATTTTAGGTTAAAAATGGATGTTTCCAGTTGGTTACTCGTTGCTGGAAGCCACCAGGTGAAGGGTGGTCAGTTACTGACCCCGTGGAGGGCTGTCCTCAATGCCAAGTACTGTTCTGTTGATGAATGTTCTAATTACGTACTTAAAGTATAGTCAGGTTTGATGACCCTGGAGAGGAGGCAACTAACTCTTACTTTCAAGTTCTTTCTGACTTTGTCACCTACTTGGGTTCATTAAGTCATTGTTGACATTAACGACAGCTTTGTTTACAGCAGCCCAGTAGGGGCTAAAATAAAAGGGCTTTTCTAACTCCGAACCCTTCATTACTTTTCCACCCTCCTCAAAGTGTGATTCCGAAAAGCAACAACCTGGGAAGAAAGTAGTTTGCATGTTTATTTATTTATTTTTAAACCAATTTTTTTGGCGACCTTCTAAGAGGTGTGATGTCCGTGTGAGCTGGTCACAGTCTCAGCCGCTGAGTGAGGGATGGATCCGCATGGAGCCCCCAGAGGCCCATTATTCCTGCGTGGTTTTAGTCGTCATCCTTAGAAGTATTGTAAATGCCACAACATCAGCCATACGCATTTAATTGCAAGTTAAAAGGGAAGAAAAAAGAATATATCCGCATACCAAGAGTGAATGATTTAAAATAATCTTCTGTTTCGTATTATCTGCATCTTTGTTCCTCAGTATGAGTGTTAATATTTAAAAGTTGAGTGTAACTTGATAGTTAGCATAGGAACAAGGACGTTCTCTTGCTCAATTAAACCAAATGCAGGCTTATGCAGTTAAATACACAATGAAGTACACATTCTTTATTAGTATATAAAGTATTTCACAATTCATAGACAAAGAGCTATGTTTAATATTACTTCTAGAGCAAAAAGTTGGCAAGCCCAGAGAAGCTGGTATTTGTACACTGTCTACACTGGCTCCTTGTGACTGGAATTCAGGGGAGGGGGATGGGTGTGTGTGTTCTGTTCATTTGAACCAGTTATAACACTGAGGACCTACTATGCGACCAGCCCCATTAGGCCATAGCTGAAAACTTGTTCCTTTCAAGTCTTCCCCATCCAGTTGAGGGTGAGAATCCATATAACCAGAGCAATCCAATATGAGATGTTGCCAATATTAGTCTTAATGAATAATCACACGGTTATAAAATAACTGCGCTAGTGTTTAAACAGGAAGAGTTTTGTTTAATGTTCACATTCTCAATAAGATGTATCCAGTCACCCTCTAGCTTGCAGCCTGTTGTTTGGGTGTTTACTTATCCCAGGTAATTGTTAAAGGGCTACCACCCTCTTTCATCAGAGTCGGGCTTAATTTTGCATTTCCGCGTAAGCTGTCTAATTTTCATCTTTAAAGGAAAATGTGGGAAATGGATTTTGGGGTGCCAGCATGTTAGACTAGGTAGGGGATAGATTGGCTGTGTTACTCCTGCGGTGCTGGCTTGATTCTTAGCAAGGTGACTTGTCAGGGGAGGCATTTCAGAAATTACGTTTTGCAAGTTTTTCAAGCTATTCCACAAATGGTTCTGATCAGTCGGTTTTATGCATCCGTGCAAAAATGGCCATGGTCTTTGTTATTGTTGTGTTCTCCCTGAGGGATGACTTTGGCCTCAGGCTTCTTTGTTTGTTTTGTTTTGTTTTTAAAGAAAACCATATATCCTTTTGCTGTATCCAGGCTAAGTTTAGGGATGCCTGTTTATCTAGCTTTCCTGGCATTGAAATGCGTGATGTACCCTTACCCCTCTTCCTTCTCTCTGCTTTGCTTTCTTTGAGTGGCTTCTTTTCACTGATGGTGATGGGGTTGAAGGCGCTATGTGACTGAACATTGAGCTTGATGGATATACAGAGGCCGAAAGTTTGGCCTTCACTGAAGAGGTGGGTCTCGGGAAGCCGGGATGGCTCAGTGGGTTAAGCGCTCGCTTTGCAGCCCCAGGGACCAAGGATGGAATCCCAGCCCCGGCCTGTGCGGACCCATATGCTGAACTGGGGTGTGTGCTTCCCATGCGGGAGGCCCCCAGTTCGATTCTTGCCCCATGTCCCCCTCCCACGCTCCTGCTTCAGCCCCTGGCTTGAGGGGTCGTGCCTCTCATGTGGGAGGTCCCAGCCCAGTTCCCGCCCTGTGGGGCCCCTGCCCACCTGTGTGGGATGAAACCATGTCGAAAAACTATGGAGACTGCTCTGGGGCCTCCCTCTTCTCCCTGTCTCTCTCTGTCTCTGTCAAAAAAAAAAAAAAAAAGGAAAAAAGAGGTGGGTTTCTGATGCTTGCATCCAAAAAGAACACACCCCTGAAAACTCAGCTTTGACAGGAGCTCTTGAACTTGGGTTCTTAAAGCTGCGTACAACTTGTGTTCCCTTGGGGGGAAATGCTTATCTTCATGGCAAGCCTTTAGGCTTTCTGATAGCCTTAGGGTCTCCACACAATGGCCACTTCCTCCTGCCTACCAGGTGACCAGGTGTGACCCTGTGAGGCACATCTCTGGCCTTCTTGGATTAAGGAGCGTGAGGCTGAGGCGGAGGGAGGGAGGGGGGCTTGAAGGCTGAGCTCTTTAAAGAAGTCTGGTTGAATGGGCCACGTCTCTGCGAGGGTCCAGCCTGTCTGAGAGATGTCCCCTTCTGAAATGAACAATGGTCACGTTGTCCCACGTTTTTTTGTTTTCTCTTGCTCTGATGCATTACTGCCCCTGTTGAGGGCCTGACAGAATATCCAGAATGGTAGCATGTCGTTGGGGGGTGCAGGTTTTTCACTGGCCTCCACGTATAGCTTCCAGCTGAATATTCATGCGGAAGGATATGTAATGAACGGGGCAGGCCACAGACATCCTTGAGGAGGGCTTGTCACATCACACACGTTAGGTTTTCAGTGAGTTTGGTTTTGGGAAATTTGCACCGTGAACACGTTGGGTGTGAGCTGTTGTCATTTCTTCCACTTGGGAATGCCCGAAGTGACTACGCCCCCACTCTGCACTTTTGCCACCTCATGTGTATTGGATATTAAAAATTTCAGATTCTATTTGACTGGACTGAGCCAGGGAGCCAAGCTGTGGCACACTCTGTCCTTTAACTCCTTGTCTAACTACAGAATGGTAATTCCAAGTCATGCCTGAATGGAATGCAGACACACCAGGAGGGCAGTCTGGCAAAAATCCAGCCATTGTCAATGTAATGAGAACGGTGACGTGGCTGGCTACTTTCTGGACAGCCCTCGTGCATAGAATTTCAGGTTATGGTGAATATGTTTCGTGAGGAGGTCAGATAATAGCTTATAAGGAAAATATGAATAGATTCAGGAATAAGGACCAGGGACATATTTGTTTGTTTGATTTATATAGCACCTTTCCTTGAAAGAGTTTTGAGCTCTGATGTTAATAGACTGCATACATTGTTGTGATACTGTTTTCTAACACCGGAACCCCTAGATTTTATATGTGGCCTCTTTTGATCCATGAAGGTTTATTGTTAAAGTTTTCCATACATGACCAGCTGTCATGTTTTAAAAATATCAAGACAGAAAAGGCCAACTTTGTGCGTTGGGGGTGGGGTAGGATGTGCTATGAAATGAAGATCTTTGAAGTGACAAGTTTAGGGCTTAAAGGGTTTGAAAACCCTTAAACTTCAGACTGTTACTTGGCAGTGAGGTGGCCCCAGAGGAGTGTGGCTCTTGAAGGCAGCTCCTTGTCCATTAAGTCTTGCTGGATTTCCACCAAAACGTGTTGTGTTCTTGGCTGACCCAGGTGGGAGCACAGCTAAATATGTATCCTAAGTGTGATGAATATTTCAAATGGAAAATCACTCAGTTCTTTACAAGACCAAGAGCCCCTTCTAAAATTCTGCATCTGATGTTTTTTTAGTATAAATGAATACTGTCATTTTGAACGTGCTTTCTAGGGGCATAAACTCACAGAAGGAACTTGGCCTTTGGAGCTCATCAAGTCCGGTTTGCATCTTTCCGCTATCTGGTACTGTGACCTTGGACAAGTTAGATAACCTCTCTGAGCCTCCCTTTCTTTATCTAAAATGGGGCTGATAATATCTCTCTGGAAGGGGGGAATATGAAGATTAAATGCAAATGGGATGGAAAGCCCTTCCAGGAGTTCCTGGCCTGTGGTAGGTGCTTAGTAAATGATCATTTCCTCTCTACTCCACCTCATTTCCTTGTCAAGGCAAAGAACTTGATAGAGGAATCAAAACCAACATTTCAAGGATCTTTTACCCTGCAATGAAATGATAAGTCTGATGAGCAGCATTTACATTAATTAAAATACAGTAGAAAGGTGCCCTAAGACCTGTGGTTTTGTCCACCCCTTTTTATCATCTTGGGCTTTTGCATGTCTGGACTTGAGAAATGTGATCATCTTGCTGCTTGCAGCCCAAATGGTTCCGGGTTGACCTCCCTGTTGAAAAAAGTCAGTGGCAGCTCATGCATTAGTAGTGGGACACGTGCTTCTTGAGGAGGAATCTACTTTGGCAGTTTTCTGTTTGCGGCTTCTGGTGGACTGTCATCAGGGCCCATGGAGACGGATGGAGAGGAGGCTGTGGGCTTGGTTGGGGGTCACGTGGGGTGTAACATGGTCTGCTTTGTCCTGGCCTGTGAGGGGAGCTCCACAGCATGTCATGGTCACCCCTGCTACGTTTGTTTGTGGTGATTTTGCCTGGTCAGCCCACGGGGTATTCCTAGGTCCACAGGGAGGTGGCCATTCTGCATGGAAGGGAGTTCAAGGAAATTGGTTTGGGACCCACAGTACTCGACTGGGAGGGGCTGGGCATTCTTTTGCCTGTTACACCCCTGTGGTTATTATTTGATAGGATAGACTGGGGCGGGGGAGGGGGACAGGGATGGTAATGGTAATGGGGTGATCTGATCAGTGTGGATGGGGTCATGCTCTTTTCGCCCATTCTTTTTCTGTGTGTTTGTTTCTTTTAAAGATTTATTTTTATTGTTTTTGACAGAGAGAGAGAGAGAGAGAGAAAGAGAAAGAGAGAAAGAGAGAGAGAAAGAGAGATTGCAGAGACAGAGAGAAGGGGGAGGGCCCAGAACAGACTCCACAGTTGCACATCATTGGTTTTTCCACATAGTTTTATTCCACAGGTGGGCACGGGGCTGCACAGGGCAGGAACTGGGCTGGGGTTTCACCCCGGTGAGAACCGAACTGGGGGACACTCCCCAGTTCAGCATATGGGTCTGCACAGGCCAGGGCCCGGATTTGATTCTCAGTCCCCGGGGCTGCAAAGTGAACGCTTAACCCTCTGAGCCATCCCGACTTCCCCTCACTGTGAGAGGATGAGAATGATGACGACATTACCATTCATTAAGTGTCTGCCACATGCCAGACACTGCTAGGTGCTTTGACATATGTTACCTCTAATCTTAGAGACCCAGCCAGCCCCAGGTATTCCTCGTTCAGTTTTATGGATGAAGTAACGGAGACTCTTGGAGAGGAAATGATTCCTCTAAGCCCCCACCATTAGTGTGGGGACAGACAGGCCTTTGGGTGAATTTACTGATGCGGCAAAAAGTTTCCAGTTGACTCTCCTTTCCCGAGCAGGCGTCCCTTTCGTGAAATGCTATGGTGACCCTGTCATGTTCCCTCAGTGTGTCCTTCTTCCCCACACATTCACCCTCTCCAGAAAAGCTACTTGAAGAAAAGTCTCAGGCACTAAAACATGCCAGTAAACCCCCCTTGGTGCTGCTTCTGGAATGGCCTCCAGTGGCATGTCGCTCACTGGTAAGAAGTGAGTCTGCTCAGCTGCTGCCCAGAGTCCCAGTTGGGGACCCAGGCTGGTCCCATGGGAGGAGTTCAGGCCAGGAAGGGCTGGCTGGCCACCTCAGGGAACAGGAGCTGGCCCTTTCCAGCTCTTCCTGGTTTCTAGTGCTCCTGGCACTTGGCCCCGGGTACTGCCCAGTGTTAATCTTTCTGGTTGTCATTGTCATATTATGTCAAGCTTTTCTGGTGTGTGATTGGGTCAGGGCCCAACTGCACAGACTCGTGTACGTCTCCTGTCATCTGTGGTCGTGGGAATGCCAGATATCATGGCCCCTTCTAATGTCAGAGATGACAAAAGAAAAAAACAAAAAAAGAAAGAAAAGGGAAACATTCCAAGAACGGAAGGGCAGAAGCAGCAACAACACATGCACTTCTACCCTTGGCAGAAAGGGTGTCCCCACAGGAAAGGGACTGGGGACAAGAGCCCGTTTCTAAAGCAAAGTTCAGTTTGGAGGTTAAAAGAAAAAGTGAACTCTGGTCCTAGCCAGTCGCGGAGGTGAGTGGAGGCTGGTGGAGTCCGCTGAACTTCAGGGGTGACCGGCGTTCAGGCGGGGGTTTCGGTGCAGGGCGGAGGCGCAGAATGCGTGGCTGGGAGGAGACACAGTCACTCCCTCGTAACCTGGCAGCCCCAGTGCAGGTGCTCGGAAGCAAAAGCATGGTGTGTCTCCAAAGGGGACCCCACGGAGGCCAGTGTGCTGGAGTGACACCCAGAGGAGCGCGAGAGGAGACCGGAGAAGTCGGCCGGGCCAGGCTGGGGGTGCATCACATTAAGGATTTTTCTGGGCATATGGCAACTACGCAGCTTCTTGGGGCTGGTCTTCAAGAAGGTGAGCAGCCACCTTGATTCTTCAGCAAACGCAGCGCCTCGGCCCTCGTGAGCACCAGGCAGACGTGTGGGGCTCCGGTTGCTCCCTGACAGTTTGGACTAACTCTAGAGGTGCTGGTGGCAGCCCCAGCCCACCCTGGCACTGCTCATTTCAGCCTCTTCCTGGACCATCCCGTTCCGGGGGCTGCCGTTGTCTTGCCAGGCCACTGTGGAGACCGGGAGCTGGTCCGAGGGACACTCTTATTTCTCCCTGGAGACGGGTCCCAGGCCTGGGGTGTCAGAAACGCCCTGCGTGCCCTGTCCACGGGAAGCCAGGATGCTTGGGAGCCTTGCCCGGCGGCCTTCCAGGTCAGATGCTCCAGAGGGATTCGGAAGGGGCTCTGGTGAGGGAGTTAGGGACGCTCCCAAGTTGTTTGTTTCTCAAAGCCTTTACCTCTATGCAAATGTGCGGTTAGGGCAGGGGAGCAGGGTTAACCTCGGTGGCGCCTATCTTAATTTGGAATTTCCTGGTTTCAGCCCTCTGGCACCCGGTCCCCCCAGGAGGAATTTTCTCTTTTCTCTGCAAATCACCAGGAGAAAGGTGATCCCTGTGGCTCTGACCTGCCTTTCTGGGTCCTGCTGGGCAGAGCCAGCTGGGGACTTGCTCACCCCCCCCCCGCCCCCCCCCCGCCCGCCAACTTAGGGCGGCCTCTCGGAGAGGTCATTCCAGCCGCTTGCTGAAGACCCCTCGGGCTACGAATCTGCCTTCAGCCTGAGCGTGAGCCAGGGCCCAACTCGCTGAGGCCGGAGCTGCCAGATCAAACCCATTCAAATGAGGAGGGCCATCTGCTTCTCAGTCTCCAGCTGCTGTCCCTTCATTTGCAAATGGCTGGGGTACTGCTGGGGGACCCGTTTCAGGGGACACATCTGCAGGCTCTGAAGGGCTGTCGGAACTGGGGTCCTGCCTTGGAGAAGAAAGGCCGAGTCCTGTAAGTAAACTTGCTGAACAATACACCCGAACGTTCCCAGTTGAAAAAGGGGGAGGCCCTGGTGAAGTAACTCTTACACCCCTCCCCCACTTTCCGTTTCTTTTGTCCTTGGGACTACTTTGAAAGTATTCATTTATTCAGAAGGTTCTGACCAAGGAGGAGGGCCCGTTTCATGGACTCCGAGAAAATGCCAAATAGGATTTGGACACTGATCTGACCTTTAAGGGGCTTCAAGGGCAAATGTGTCCAGCCAGGGCATCATTTATGGGCTATTTATGTCAGGTGGTGGTGGTGGGGGGAGCTGGGCCCAGTAGCAGCTTCTAGGAGCCACAGGTAATACTAAGTGTCAAAAGGTGCTGGTCCCCAAAAACTTGCTTCTGGAATGTTGTCAGACTGCTGGCTTTGGGGCGTCCTGTCTAGAATGCATGTAATCTACTCGCTCTGACCAGATCCTCAAGTTTGTGAGCTATGCGAGGTGTCCCCCACACCCCAACATGCTGTGAGGCTCCGATAGTCACCTCTGAGCCCTGCTGGGATCTTGTCCTAGGGGAATTGTGAGGGGGCCATATGACCCCACATACAAATATCAGGTCTCTAACTTGTTGGCTGGATGAATGAATAGTAGATGGCATTTTACAAGCCACAGGCCTCTTCCCTTGCTTAAGAGAATCAAACAGGTGTGGTACATAGGCCTTGATAACGACGACTCTCACAAGACTTTGGATGTTTATTTCCCTTTGGGTAACTTACCCCTACTTGGGTAACTTACATAGCTTTGATGTGACAGATTTGTTCATTTGAAAGAAAACCCTGTTTTAAAGTCAGAAGAATGCAAATTGAGGTTCCCATGTGGTTGGGAAAAATGATGTGCTGATGCGTCAGTATTAATCTACAGCCCACAAACACGAAACACGGCCCTGGGCAGTGTGGAGCCACAGGCAGGCAGGGGAACCCCTCCGAGGGGTGGGCGGCTTGCTCTCAGATGCATCCCTGCAGCCCCCCAACCTTTAGGGTTTACAAAGGCCTTCCCAAGCAGCCTCTGGGTTTGTCCTTGTGGTGACCTTGAGCCCGTAGGCGCTTTCCTGTTCTACAAACCAGGACTTGGAGGCTCAGGGTTCATCACAAGCCCTTGCCCTTGGACCCTGGAGCTGACTGTCTCAAAGGCAGTTCTTGGATGAGCGCCCTCAGCATTACCTGGAACTTGTGGGAAATTCAGAATCTTCGGACTCCACCCTGTTCCTGCTAACCCAGTAACTGCAAGTGGCACCCAGGAAGCTGTGTTTGAACAAACAGTCCAGGTCGTCTTTATGCAAAATAAATCTGAGAGCTCTGCTGGGCCTCCCGTCAGAAGCTGTCATTTGGAACGGTTTAGGCGGGTGGGTGGGTAGGGGAAGAAGTACCTGGATTTGGTTGTGTAGGTTACCAGGTGGAGAAACAAACGCCGTGGCGTCTGGGAGATGGAAGCAGCGCAGTCTGTCTTACAGGAATGAGAGGAATTTTCACAGGAGGTGATCTTTGAGCTGGACTTTGCAGGCTGAATAGGAGCTTGCCAGGCAGAGTAGCAGGACGGGATACAGGTAGAGGAACTGTGCCCATGTGGACTGGCAAGCTTGGGGTATGAGGAGACGGGCCGGAGCAACCAAGGCCTTAGGGTGGGTGATATTCTTTGGGTTTTACCCTAAGTGGTCTGTTCCTTTTTATTTTATTTTTTTAAGTGGAGGCTAGATTTGCTTTGCAGATCACTCTGGTGGTCCTTGATGGATACATGGGGAACCATGGGGGACGGGGGGAGAGGGGACTGATGGGTCGAGAGGCAGAGGGAGGGGAGGTGCTTGGGAGTGGAGGGTAGCAGGAGGCCCGCTACCCCCGGGGGGGGAGGTACAGGAGGAGGTTGAAGGTCACTTGCTTGTTTTGGATGAGGCCCTCTGTAGACATCCAGGTACTGTGTTCCCTCGGGCACGCAGAAATATGAACCTGCAAGCAGGGACTTGAGTGGCGTTGGCATGGAGGGGGTGGGGCATCTGCAGAGATGGAGTTCTGAGATCACGCACAGATACAGGACAGGTGGGAAGGGACGAGGCTCCCAGAAGAGCAAGACCTCCATGAAATGCTCCTGTTCTGAAGCACACGCACGTGCGCAGAAGCACAGTGGCACTGTAGATAGTTAAGCACGACACTGTGGGGCCTCTAGGAGGACAGAAGTTGCCTCTTCCCTAACATCCCTAGGAGTCTTTCCGTGTTGAGAAGACCTGGGCCGGCGGCCTCTCTTTCTTCGGTGCTTGGTCTGCTGCACTGAGGAGCGCTGGTTTCAGCTCTTGCTGGCAGGTACGTGCCTGCGTCGTCCCATTTCCTGTTGTTCCTGGTTTGCAGGTAAAGAAACTCGACATGATTAGAAAGCCGGGGGGCTTGTCCCAAGTCACAATTTGTAAGTGACAGAGTCAGGACTCGGTTCTGCCCTAACGTCTGTACTCCTGCCGTCCCCAGCCTGTCCTTGCCTTTTCTGAAGGGTCGCTAGGGAGGGGGATGGAAATGAGATGGGAGCCTGGATGCTCAGGGCCCACGGAGGCCTCAGGGGACAGCTCTGGAAATTGAAGAGCGTCTGATGGAGGGCTGGCTCACCCCACAATGAGGAGGGCTGCGTCGGGCTGAGTAGCGTCACCAGGACTCAGGGTAGGGGTTGGGCTTTCAGAACCGTAGGTCATGTACAGGTGACACCTCTGCAAGGCCACTCTTGTCCCTCAAGATTGTGTCAGTAAAGATCCGGCAAATCCCTTTTATTCCTTCAACTCCTGTTGGGCCCAGCACCTTGGCTCTGCTCCCCCATTCCTTGCGTGCTTTCGATGAGGTAGGTAGTACAGAACCTTCCAGCTGAGAGAGATTTCCCAGTGGTCTTCAAGAGGGTCAGCAGGGCCAACTTTAGGGCAACGTGGTGTTCCCTAGAACAGGGTGCCCCAGGAAGCCCTAGTTTCTGCCACACCCACCCGGCAAGAGTGCTCCCAGAAGTCAGGCAGCTCCGTGAGGAGTGGGCGGCCGAACCCACGCTCTCTTCCCGGTACGTGCGACCCGGGGGGTGTGGGCCTCTTTGACGTGACCTGCAGTCCCGGTGTCTGCCTCCTGGGCTCCGGATCCTCTCACGGCCTCTCTCCTGGGGCAATGCTTTGCTCCCAAGGGCTCAGTGTTGAAGTTCTTGCTCAGGAAAGTGGCCGATATCTAGGGATCTTACGCAGATGACAGGGGCTCACAGCCTGGGTCCTGCTGGTCCACGGGGACTTTTGCTTCCGTGAAGATGAGTGTTTGATGCCAACTGTTGTGACCAGGGAGAAAACCTCCCCTCGTGACCCGGGACAAGCCCCTCGGCGCTCTCCTTTTGGAGAACATCATCATTAACAGCCTAAACTGTCAGAATCAGAAGGGGGGGAGGGGAGCGGACCCAGCAGGGCTGAACTGGTGGACGACCCCCTCTTCATCGCCCCCACGCTTAAGTGCTGTGTGCCTACCTCTCCATTTTCCTTCTCTCCTTTCAAACCCGAAGAGCCGTTCACCGGGTTTCTCGACGGCAGTGACGGGGAGAGCGGGGAGTCCTGACGTGTGTCCCCAGGACGTGCTGCCGGGTGGTTGGAACGAGCACACGGCGGCCTTTCACCCCGTTTACCCGTCTGTGTTTCGTTGTCCTGAATTCCTGTTGTCCCCCACTGTTAGGTTGGCAGCGTCTCTCGAGGCGGAGAACTTGCCTGTTCTCTCTGGTGTGGAGCCCTTTGTCTGTCCTCCCCCTTTAAGAACAAGTAGTACCTCTGCCTTATAAGGCCTCCTCCTTTGATGCCAGGCGGTTTTTCCTTCTACAAGCCTGTTCTTGTCAAGTGGGGAGCTTGGAGGATGTCTGAGCTGAAAGAGCCAGTTCTGCCCCCGCCGCCGCTGGCATCATCTGTCGTCTGCAGCGCCCCCCTGCTAGGTCGCCGGGGCCGTCCTTTCTGACGTGACCTTGGGGACCTTGGTGGCTTTCTCTCTTTCTGTTGGTAAGTTCTGATGCCAACTAGACTGACACTGTGCCAATGAAAAGTGGGCGTTCCTTCCTCTCGTCCAAAGCCCCGAAGCTGTGGCACCGTGAAAAGCTGCTGAAAATGCCTGGTGTCTGTCTGTCTGTCCAGCCTCCCTCCATCCCAGCTCGTAAAAAACGCTCCCAGGCTGCCGCGTGCGAGAGGGTTCTGTCTGCCCTTCCTGTGGACAGAAACGTGCGTGTCGGCTGGTGAAAACTTCTTACGGGGACCGTGGCGTGTCCACTGTGGGCCGTCTTAAAGACCAGGAGGGCCAGCTGAGGTTGGCAGGAACACACAGGACGGGCCGCCACTGACGTGCCCCGTCTGTCCTGCGCTGTGACGCTTCGGTGACATCTGTCGCTTCGTTCTGTGTTGTTTCTCCTGTTGAGCCCGCAGCAGCCCCGTAGCAGTGACGGTTACGCCTCTCGTACTAGGGGGTGGAATACCTGGGAAGGCACCTGGAAACCAAGGCTGTCTCACTGCTCTCACGACTCCCAGTCCCCTTGGGAGCCCCGAGGGGTGCCGAGAGGAGGTGCAGGTTTATCCCTGCAGCCCACACCTCCAGCAGGATGTGCCCTCCGCCCCCTCCATTTGCACACTCCTGCCTGTTTGCCTCTGCCCCTCTGTCTCCCTCCTTCTCTCCCCCAGGAGTCTGTTTCTGGATTTCTCTCTCTTCCCCTTCCCCGGAGGAATTTACTGAGGATTTGAACACTTCTGATGTTTCTGAGAGGGAGAAACCTCTGGGGGGGAGGGGGGAGTGCATTCTAGGGGTGACCTCATGGCATCCTTGAAGCTGGGGTTCCTGCTTCTTCCCTGTTGATTAGTCTTGACATTTAAAAAGGCACCGTCCCGAGGAAGCCCAGAAAAGGCTCGGCTTTTGTGAAATGCGATCTCGTGCGTCGTCCCACTCGCATAGACTGCTTTTTCCTTCCTCCACAGTTTAGATCTGCCGTCTGTTCCCGCAAAGCGATTGGACGGGGCACGGCGCGGGCTTCCCATCTGTTCTCTGTTTGCATTTGGGCGCCATTTCAAAAACCACACGGGAAAAGTTTATAGGCAAACATTATAAAAAGTGACAGCCTGAAGTGCTGCTATCGCTGGTTTGGCAACAGAAAGTGTTACCTGAAAGAGCTGACTGCTCCAGCACTCGGAGGGCTCCGGTCGTCTCGCGGTGACATTGGTGAAGACTTCCGTGGGACGTGTCCCGTGCAGTCCCATCACCCACAGGCTCCTCAGGGTTTCCCCTCCGAGGGCTTCATGCTCACACCATGAGGGTTTGTTGCTCTGTATCTACCGGCAGGTAAATTCAGGCAGCATGTAGCTAGTGACATCAGTGTGACATCACACTGACAGGAGGTCAGGACCTCTCCTGCTAAGGGACTTGGAGAGTCAGGTAGCTCCTGCCTGGGGTTCCTTCTCTTCCCAGTGCAAGGCCCCTCGGCTCTGATTTCCCGGTAGCTTTGGAGGAATGATGGTCTGCCGAGTCTCGTAGGGGAAAGGAAGGCGGGACCCAGCTCAGGGCAGGAATGACACACGGACTGGGCAGGTGACACGCTGTCACCCCTTTTATTCTTTGACTAGCTGTCAAAGTGCCCCTCTCTGTTATTTTTAAGTATCAGTGTTTAAAAAAAATGTATTGAAAAGAAGCGGTGGGACCACGTGCTGCTGGCTCGTCTCAAGTATTTGAAACGTCTGGGGATCAGGTTCCAATGGCTGCAGCGCACCGTTCACGCCGGCGAGCGGTTCGCCGCCAGCTGTGGGGTTGCAGCAAGTCGGAGCAAGTGCGTGGAGTCCTCCCAGAAGGTAAACGCCTCGCCTTGTTTGCCCAGCAGTTTTAGGCAACAGTGATGGAGAATGGCCAGCGTGTGTGTGTGTTCCAGTCTTCTCTCTTCTTTGCACATTTTAATTGATATCATGGAAGGTGTGTGGAAATGGAAACATGTTTTCTGTCTGGGGAAGCATTTGGTGCGTGGCGGAGTGGCTTCTGGAACCTTCCCCCGCTTTGTTTTGGCAAGAACAGATGAGGGAAATATTGCCGCGTGTGGGGTTCTTCCTACTCCTCCTGCACCAGAAAGGTTCAGGAAAGTGTGCCCTGGCACCAGCACAGATGAGTCCAGGAAATGCTAATACTGCTATAAGAGGTGTTGTTTACATCGCCCAGGGAGTACTTTGCCCCGTGTCAGCTGCCATACTTTGCAGAGCAGGTCGTGCAGGCACCTTGGGGGAGTCGAGGCCAGGTGGCCGCCTGTGTCCGTGGAGTGCGATCCAAGTTTAGGGAGGCGGCTAGGGTATTGCAGACAGAGGCAGCATCTTGGACGTCACAGGAGGTGGCAGGTTGTCATGGCTTCCCACGGAGCGATGGGACGTCCAATCTGCTGCAGGGAAGTCATGTGAAGGACTCCGGCACAGAAGAGAAGCCAGAGTCCCCAGTGGCCTCACAGCAGGGGCGGGACAGAATTGTTTCCACTGCACCAGCTGTTTGGGTTCCAGGCTGCGTTCCAGGTCCTTGGCAACTTGGCCTGAGATGCCTTTGATGCAGGAACCTGCAGGCTGGGCCCCGGGAGCTGCTGGGTGGCGTGGGAGGGGAGCATGGTGGCATTCTGCCCTGTCATGTGCCCTGCATGCCCTCCACCTGACTTCTTGGTATTGTTTCTCCCCAACCTCTTCTCCCTTTGTCTGATTTCTCTTGCCGTCAGCGGCCCATATGCCCTTCCCCGCTAAGATGTGCTTGAATATATGCAGGGATATTTCTGGGTCCTGCTGGGGTTCCCCAAGGACACCAGGTACCCCAGAGGAGCCTTTTGTGAGATGGTCACGGGGTGGGGGCTGTGGAGCATGCGCTTCCTGAATTTACCATGGCAGCAGTGACTGGGCTCAGGCTTTGAAGGTGGATGGCTCAGTTTTGTGGGTGGATGTTGTTATTTTATTGATGTATTTTGGGGAGTTATTTACAGTCATGGAAGCTTATCATCTCATCAGAAAATGGGTGACAGATTTGACCTGGTTTAACTGGAAATAAAAATCATGTTTAGTATATCCATCAAGCCACCTCACCGGTCCCTGGAGGTGGGAGACTGTTCAGTGAAATCATTCTGCGTCTGCAGAGGTACAAATCCAAATGTTCCGATTCTCCGCTGAAAATAGCAGTGCTCAAGGTCATGGTGGAGCGTCTTCAGCCTTGCAGAGCGACAGCAATAGTGACCGTCATGGGCCCAACAAGTTACAGTTTGGAAGATCAGGTTCATACCGGTTGGCTGGGTCTTTCTAAGCACTGTCTGGTTATGTGGGCATTTTCTTGCTCGTGGGTGGATCAGGGACTCGAGGATGAGGGATGAAGCAGGAGCTGGATGGGGGTGAAGTCCAGGCTTCCTCGTCAAGCATCTTCGCTGGGTTCTGGAGGCCTCACTGTACCCTGTTCCTCCTCTTTCAATAGGAGGTGACGTCCTTTGGATGACACTGATCCAGGCAGCTCAGGCACCCCTGCTTTCGGCAAGAAACCAGGTGTACCTGTTCCAGGTGAAGAAAAGGATTTTCAGTGAAATGCTTTCCTTTAAAAATGGAGAAATCCTAACTTCACCTTCACTGGGAGAGATTTTTCTGTTTCACAATTACAAGTGTCTTACTTGTCGTTTTAGAAACCCTCTTAGTGCATCCCACCGCCTCCTTATCCGAGGGCCTGGACAGATGCGGCTGGTCCCAGCCTGTCCTTTGAGGGCGGAAGTGGTGCTGCTTGTGTCCATCCCCTTCCCTGCTCAGTAACCTCTCGATGACCAGTTCAGAGGGGAGCGGATTCCGTAACATTCTCGGAGACTTGGCTGATCGCACAATGTGGTCTTAATAAATCTTGTTTTGGGACCCAGACTCATGAATATAAATTTATTCTAACATTGTGGGTGCTGTTTCTGTAATGAATTGTTGGAAACAGGGGACCCAACTGACATCTGATCTTTGCTTTAACAACCTGTCAGAAGGGTTGGACCAGGTGGCCTTTGGGGTCCTGTCATTTCTGATATCAGATGAATCTCTGACTTAAGATGCTGGAAGTGGGAGATAGTCTGAGATTTGGGGTCAAACCAAATTCCTTTTTTCTCCCCCTCTTCCATCCTTTCCTCTCTGTCCCAGATTTCTCTTCTTCTCCCTTTTCTGCTCAGGATCCAGAGTTCAAAATAAAGCGTGTCCCAAAATTCACGCAAGAAGTAATTTTGATAGAAAACGCAGGTTTATCATTAAAAATTGTAAATTTTCATTGCTCAACAATGAAAACGCGTTGTTCTTTTGTGTAGCGCTCCATTTTTTTTTAAAAGAGTTTTGTTTTATTTTTATTTATTTATTTTATTGTGTTTTTTTTTAAATCTTTATTTGATTTTTATTTATTTATTTTTTGAACTGAACTGGGGGCCTCACCACATTCGGGAAGCACACCCCAGATTCAGCATGTGGGTCTGCCTAGGCCGGGGCCAGGATACGATCCTCGGTCCTCGGGGCTTTAAAGCGAGCGCTTAACCCACTGAGCCATCCTGGCTTCCCCTATTTTATTGTTTTTGACAGAGAGAGAGAGAGAGAGAGAGAGAGAGAGAGAGAGAGATACAGAGACAGAGACAGAGACAGAGAGAGAACTGAACTGGGGGCACTCCCCAGTTCAGCATATGGGTCCGCACGGGCCAGGGCTGGGATTCGATCCTCGGTCCCCGGTGCTGCAAAGTGAGCGCTCAACCAACTGCGCCATCCTGGCTTCCCCAAGCGCTCCATTTTTAATAACCCTGAACTATCAGCTGTCACGCTGTCTTTTTTTTTCATTGGCAACACTTTACCGCACAAATGATGCAAAATTCAAATCTTGCGTGAATTTTGGGACACCCTTTACCTCTATTAGTCGCTCAGTTCAGCTGCCTTAGGACTTAGCCTTGGGAGCTGTGGCCCAACAACCTCCCAGCTGAGTTCTCAGCAACATCACTGAAACATCACTTTGCCCATCCCTGCCCTGTGGAGACGCCTTCCCTGACCACCCTGTGCAACACGGGTTGGTAGACTTTCTGGAAAGGTCAAGACTAGAAATAGTTCAGGTTTGCAGGCCCCAGGGTCCCTTGTAGGCAGCTACTCAGCTCTGCCATTGTTAAGACAGACAGTGACAACAAACAGTTTTCATTATGCACACAAATGAGCATGGCTGTGTGTCCGTAAAACTTGGGGGAGAAAAGGAGACAATGGTGGGGTTGGCCCCCCACAACTCCTGCTCTGGAGCCCCGTTCCCACCATCTGGGGTGTACCATCTTGCTGTATTCTTCCAGACACCTAAGCCCACCTCAACGTGCGTCATATTTTTTTCTAGGTTTTCTGTTGATTGTCTGTCACCCCACGGTAATGAAAGGGCAGGGACTAACTAGTCTTGTTCCCTGTTGCTGCCTAAGCATCCAGAATAAAGTGTGGCCCATAGAAGGTGTTCAGTAAATAATTGTTGAACGAGGGAAAACACATGTTTGGAACGCAACCTGCCTGTCAGTTGGAGCTTGCTGCCCTACTTCGGGGCGTGCTTGTCCATGTAACGTTTACTTCTGTTTTCCTTTGTGGGGCTTATCTCTTTATGTTCACGGCCTGTTCAACAACCTGCTTGGCTGGTATGCCTGTGGGGAGCGCTGGCCTTCCTGTGTTGGGGGCTGGGCGGTGGTGGGTGGGGGGCTTTGGAGAACCAGATGCTACAGCCCTCGCTGTTCCTTCCACAATGGGGCTGAAACGTGAAGCAACTTTATTTCAGTCCTATTTGGGAGGTTTGTATTGAACACACTCAGAAGACAAAAACAGTTGCCTTGTGGTATTGCCCAGATTTGGAGCTGTCTCGGACTGGGGAGCTTTGTTTTCTGGGCCTGGGATGTGGGTGCCATTCAGATTTCTCCCTGTGAGGTACGAACACTGATGCCCAGACCCGCGTGGGTGGCAGCCAGCGGCTCTGGCTGTTCTGAGGGCTCATGGCTCCTTCTCACTGCTCACTGACGTTGCGTGGTTTGGGCCCTGTTGGCTCCCTTCCTGCCCTGCACATGTGGGGACTGTGAGCATGTTCAACAAGGGATACACCAGGAGCCATGAGACTCGAGCCCCCCTGCAGGACCCTGGTGACTCCTCAGAGGACAGGTCATGTGCATCAGGAAGGTGGTAGGTCCCCAGGAGCTGGTGAGGTAGGAAGACAGAGGAGGAAGGGTCTGCTTTGCTTGGGTCAGGGTGACAGTGACTGATGGCAAGCTCTCGTCCGGGAGGGCACTGCGGGATTTGGGTCTCGGAGGATGAACTGGGCTTAGCAGGGAGGTGAGGAAGGAGGGAGTAGTCCTAAGGACTCACAGGCTGAGGCCTGAGGAGGCTGGAATCTGGGGCTCGTGGGCAGGTCCAGCTGTTACTGTGATGCTCAACGCTTTGGATTCAGGACCATGGTGCTCACCTTGGGCCGTCTGGGGCGTGTTCCTCCTTTTTGTGTTTGGTGTTTAGGCCTTCAGGCTTTGATCACGTTAAGAAAAACAGCTTGTCTCAGCTCACCCAGCACAGAATTAAATCTCCAGCCCCGCAAAGTTTTGATCTGAGAGCTCATGAAAGTTCAAGAGGGCAGATTTGTGGAAGGGCCCATTCGTTTCCCTTAAGTTTGAGGCATTGCGAGAAGGTTGGCTTTGTGACAACAGGCAAAGTCCAGCACAAATCAATAGAGGTGTGCGTGTGTGTGCATGTGTGTGTGTGTAGACAGTCATACGGTCATGTTGAATGAAACATTTTGTAAAACACATATAAAAAAAAAAGCCACCACAATAATAGCATTTCTCTGGGGTTCCATAGCAAGCAGGCTTTGGATCGGCCATCGATGTAAAGAGTTTTCTTGGACAAGACTCTTCCTTCCATGCTGGGTTTTGGGTTTGTGTTTTCAGCCCTAGAGTTTCTAGTCATGAAGCCGGGCAGCTTCTGGGCGTTTCCTCTGGTTCATGTTTCAGATCCTCAGCTCTGTGAGGGCCGCTTCCTGGGGTTGCAGGGTGAGGCCAGTGCCTGCCCGGGGCCATTTGCAAAACAAGGACTGCCTTGCGAATGAAGGGCCTCCACTGACCTGTGTTGGACTTTCTCTCCTTCTGCTCCTTCCCATCTGTCTCCATCTTCTCTCTCCCACCTTTCTGCAGAGCCACCAACCAAATACCAAATCTCCCAACCGGAAGTGTACGTGGCTGCGCCCGGGGAGTCGCTAGAGTTGCACTGCCAGTTGAGAGATGCCGCCATGATCAGTTGGACTAAGGATGGGGTACACTTGGGGCCCAACAATAGGACAGTGCTTATTGGGGAGTACTTGCAGATAAAAGGTGCCACGCCTAGAGACTCCGGCCTCTATGCTTGTACTGCTGCTAGGACCGTAGACAGTGAGACTGTCTACTTCATGGTCAATGTCACAGGTGAGTTGGCCTGCGAGCCCCTCTGCTCTGTCTCCTTCTGTAGCCATTTTCTGGGTGGAATTTTACTGGACAAGTGAAGTCATAGTGGGGTCTGCTAAGGGGATGCCAGGCACAGAGCTTCCTAGTCTGTGACTGACCGGTTTCTGAAGTTCTCCACGGGACCTGGTGTATAATACCAGAGAGGCTGGCTGTTAAAAAGGGTGGGCTTCTCATGTGCACAGAAGCATTGTCCTTGTAAGACAGCACACTTTTATGGAAGTCAAGAACATCCCCCCCATTCCCACTACTGGTATCCTTGGCACTTAGGCTATAGGACTGAGATTTGGATGCTGAAGATTTCTGATCCCTTTTGATTAAAATTTGAGTTTCTCTCCTGGGTTTTTCTGCCATGCAGTGCGGGGCGGGGGCTGGCATAGGCTCCTCGGTAGCGGGGTTTAAAGTTTTGCTTTCAGGATGTTAGTAAACGGTTGGAAGGCCACACAAGGGGCTAAGCTTTCCTGGGGACTAATTCCTTTCTTGAGGGCACACCGTGAGCGCTAAAAGGTCGTGTTGGAAAGAATCTTTGGAATAGCATGCAATCAGTAAATTTGCTGGGGACTTGAAGACTGAAGCTTAAAATCCAGATTCAATATATCCAATTTTAGAAAATGTTAAATAATGTGAAAGAAGAAAACACTGGGAATCGTAATATAGACCCACTGTCATCACGGGGAGAACATTTAAGCCATCGAAACCATCTTAACTAAACATGGTGTCAGACTTTTTGCCCGGGTTCCTGGGCTGTTGAATTAATTCTCTGTCCGGAAGGGGACTACGTTGTAGAGGATTGCAACCTTTGGCTTGGCAGAAACACAACCATGGATATGTTCTTTTGAATACAGATGCCATCTCATCCGGAGACGATGAGGACGACACAGATGGCTCCGAGGACTTTGTCAGTGAGAACAGTAACAACAAGAGTAAGTAACAGCCGTCTCTGGAAGTCCTGAGAGAGGATCGCTCGGTGGGAAGTCCCGACCTCACCTGTCGTCTTGTGGACTCTGCGCCATGCTGGGCTGCAGCCTTCGCCTCCTCTGCTGTGTCTACTTTCCTGACTTTCAAATCTGAGAATAAACCAGTGTCCCTGTACACCCTTCTCTCCTGCTTGTCCTTTGTTACCGTGTCAGCGGCCACTTTCTCTTGAACGCAGTTACGACTTTTCTTTCTGTTTTCTCTTTCCCGTTCGTGTCTCTCTATTTGAAGATACAAAGCTGGTGGATTGACAGACACAATGTTCTGGTTTCCTTTATATCCATCGATGGTGCTTCGCTTCACCCAGTGGTTCTCAGCTGGGGGTGCTTCTCTTCCTTTCCCCTCCCCCAGGGAACATTGGGCAATATCTGGTTTTCTCAGCTGATGGCATGGAGTGGGTAGACGCCAGAGGTGTTGTTGCTAAAACATCCTATAAATGTAGGGGACGGCCCCAGAACAAAGAATGATCTGGTTTAGCGTGTCCACAGTGCTGATTGAGAAACCATGGCTTTTCAAACATTATGGCGTGCTGAGCAGAAACACAGAAATAAGAACTGTGTGTCTTACTTTGCAGGTAGAAAATAGCCAGTGAGTGCTCTTTGCTTATTCAAAAGCAGTAAATGTTGAGCATTGACATGCAGGAGACCTTTACTTGGTGAGTAAGGCCATGGCTGTTCGAAGCCGGGCAGCTGGGTTCAAATCCTGCTCTTCTGAGTTGAGCGACCTTGGGCAAGTAATTTAACTGCCGTTCCTCAGTTTCTTCAGCTGTGAAATGGGAACAGTAGTAATACCTGATGGGGTGGTAGGGAGGATTAGATGAGTTCATACTTGCACAGTGGTCAGAAAAGTACTTTAAGAAGATAAAATATGATGTTAGGTGTATTTTTCAATAACATGGCTGGCATGCTCCCAAAGTGATTTTATGTCAGTCACTGGTGTTCTTTGCTTAGATTTACATTCTACATTTTCATAAAATGGATTTTAGTCAGTTTAGTAAATTGAAACAAGGCCTGCATAATAAGACAATTAGATATTAAAATAGGCCCAGGGCTTTTTAAAGGAAGAAGAGAAAATTGATCTTGTCAGGCATCTGGGATAATGTGTTTCTTTCTTTTTTTTTTTTTTAAGATTTATTTTTATTGTTTTTGACAGAGAGGGAGAGAGAGAGAGAGATACAGAGACAGAGACAGAGAGAAGGGAGAGGGCCCAGAACAGTCTCCACAATTGCACATCATTGGTTTTTCCACATAGTTTTGTTACACAGGTGGGCACGGGGCTGCACAGGGTAGGAGCTGGGCAGGCTCTCACCTGGTGAGAACTGAACTGGGGGCACTCCCCAGTTCAGCATATGGGTCCACATGGGCTGGGGCCGGGATTCGATTCTCAGTCCCTGGGGCTGCAAAGTGAGTGCTTAACCCACTGAGCTATCCTGGCTTCCCGAATGTGTTTCTTAAGTGGAGAGTCGGATTTGTCCCTGAGTCTCCTAACGGCTTGGGCAAAAAGGGAAATATTTTGCTTTATATGGTTTTCACTTTTTGACAATAGGAAGCTTGGGGCCTGGATCACTAGCATCAGTGTCATCTGAGAACTTACTAGAAATGAAAATTCTCAGTCCCAATCTCAGGCCCACTGAATTAGAGACTCTGGGGGTGACTTGCACACCTAAGCGTGAGAACCATTGGCTTAGGGATTCACGTGTGCAGCTCTGCTTCATACAGGAGTTTCCTGTTAGAGATCTTGCTTGTAAAGTGTTTTCCATTGTGATTTGTACCAGCCTCCTAGGGAGGTTATTATATTGGGGATGCCCCAAAAATGTATACACATTTTAAGAGATGATATCTATGCATTTGCTTTTGAAAGTTGAATTGAATTATGGTAGCAATGTGTAGTATGACGTTTGCTCAAAAGATGGCGTTCATCAAATGAATGCTAGCTTCCTTGTGCAACAGACAGGCCGGCCAGAGAAAATGGTGGAAGGACAGTTGTCATTTGAAAGAGTGCAAGACCATTTTGAAGTGGTAGTTGAAATTCGAGAATGTTGTGGAAGTACAATGACAGTGGAGATGAGAGGATGCAATTGAACCTCCAACATGCCTAACAGGTGCACGCATTTATGATGAGTTCGGGACACATGGTCAGTTGAAAGGGCATGCGCAGTGATACAAGTGGACGCTTTGGTGCACGTGGCTCAAGCAGAAGTTTGCTGTCATCAGAAGTGTCTGGACACTGATGGTCACCACTTTGAGCACCTTTTGTCATTGCAGAAGTCAAACGTGACTTGTATCCGTCTTTTGTTATCAGTATATATTGAGTATTATAATTTTAATACCGTGTTTTTCCTTTCTTACGATGTGTATACATCTTTTGTGGCCCCTTCTGTCTTTTAGTAATGAAACCCTGGTGCATCCCAAGCCATCACTGACTTAAGAGCTGTTTGGCTCGGGCAGGGAAGGCAGTGAGAGACCCGGGCCTGGGTGGTTCTGTGCTGGTCCAGTCCGTGCCTCTCACGACCCGATAAGGTGGAGAGGGGCGGGGGTCATTCCTCTATTTTCCAGTCATACCTGTTTTGAGTGGAAATTCATGAATCCACGAGCAAGAGGCAAAGCTGTGATTCAGTTGTCGGCCTGTCGTGTGTTGAGCCCCTCCAGCAGTGCCTGCGGGTGTGGAGTGAGGATGCTTGCTCTGTTGTTGACAGTACGGAAGTGCTACCCACATGTGGGTGTCATTGCTGTCGATTGGGCCACCAGATTCACTTATGTTGGCATTTGCCTGGGAACTACGTTTTCCTGGTGGCCTTGACCGCATGTGACCATGAGTACTTGGGAGATCGGAACATGTACCAGCAACGGAGAGGTTACATAACAAGTAGGCTGAGTGAACTGCATCGCTCTCGACTCAGAAGGGTTGCCTGACATAGGCCTCCGGGTTTACATCCTGGCACTGGCCCCGCTGCCCAGGGCCCTGGTTGTAGACTGCTCCACGGAATGAATGCCAGTCGTCATTGACTGAATTGCCATGCCTTCACCGGGCAGCCCTGGTTCTTTGTAATTAGCTCTCGAATGACACAGACTCTGCCCCGAAATGGGTGCTGTGTGGCGATTAAGGGCTGGTGTTAGCTGTACCAGGGAGCTGCCGCGGTTGGGAACCACCTCTGTTGGGTGCCTGTGAAACATTAGACATGATTTAAAGTGATAGCAGTGCTTAGCTGGCTCCCCGGCCTCTGCCATCTGTCTGTGTGATTAGGCCGGCCTGATTCACCCGTTGTGGCCTGTGTGGACAGAGGAATGCCAGGGCCAGGGTAATTGGCAAGGCGGGGAACGGGATGTTGCCATTAAAACAATGTTTTGCCACCTCAAGTGTCAAATGCCTGCCCTGATTAATGGAGACAATTGTAGAAGCACCAAATTCTTTGTATTTTCAGCCACCTGGAAAACCCCGTGTCCAAGTTGATTCCTTTGGTGTGTTGTGATTGAATGGAAATGTTATGGCAAGGGTGTGTTTGAAAGTTCTTCAGTGAAATTAAATGATGCTCCAGTGAACCTGGGCTGGCGGGGACATTCCTGGGCTTTTCTGAAGTTCTTTTCTCTCTTGGGGTTGGTAGTTCTCTATGTTAGGCATGGCTTGAAAGATGTGTTGCAGGTGATCTCCTCTGCTGGGATGCTAGATTATTGTCTGTCTAATTCTGGTGGTTAACTGTAAGGCAAGGTTCTCTGCCTGGTGGAGTTCTTAGATTCTGTACAGAGTACAGAAAGCACGGTGAGTCAAATACAGTAGCAAAAATAACAGTCGAAAATTAAGACAGGATTGTGGAAATTTGGCCACGAAACTAGTCTCCATGAACATCAAGGTCTGATTGGATTTTTGTAGGAATGTTTGGCAGTCTCCAGCTTGATCTTAACTCTTAAACCTCATCACACTAGACCCAGCTCAAAATGGGGTCCTCTACATTAGAGGGTTTCCTCCTTGACACACACAAGGTGTCATGGCTTGGCTTTTAGACTGAGTGCTCTGCTCCCCTGTATCACAGAGTTTCTCAGTTTCCGACCGCCTGTCCCAGTAGGCTGCTTCTGGAGTGTGAGGACGAGCCTGGATGGTGAATGAATATTTTGTGGGATCACATCCTCCCGGACATCTTTTATGGAGCTCATTAAAAACAGGGCACTGTTCAGGTCTGATCTCTACATTCAGAGAAATCCGTTGTTTCCCAAGGAGTCCCCCTTAGAACCCTCATCCACAAGAATTCTCTGCCAAAAATGAATTCTATTTGGAAATGAATTTGGAAGTTACCTCACATTGTGACCCTTTCTTGGAGGCTTAACGGGATCCATCAGCATAACACAAGCCCTGAAATGTTCTACAATAAACCATGTTTTAATTTGGTTCTTTCCCAGGGTTTTCCAAGCTGATTGAACCTTGGATGCATTCTAAAAGGCAGCATCTGTTGACATCCTATTGCACGTGCTTGGACTGTCTCTGTAGATGAGCTGCTTTGATTGCTCTTTCTTCACCCTCCCAAGTCAAGTTCTTTCCTCACAGGTGTGAAAGGCGTGCTTAGGTCATACTTGAGCAGCCGACGAGCTGATGACCTCACACCTAACCAGTGCTAGACGTTCCCTGAGCCAGAACAATCTTGTGATGTCATTACAGGCCTGGCTGCCAGGAAAGAATGCTGCTCTGTATGCCCTTCAGTGAAACTTTCTCTGGACAGAGTTGTCATCTCCCATGCATCCAGGTGGAGGGTGTTGAGAGGTTCTGATTTAGGCTTGAGCACAGGAAAGCATAACTTAACTCGTCCTTGCCTTTCCTAGGTACTAAGTACCTTCATGGGTTATCTGGAAGCAAATAAGTAGACACCAAAGTCTTTTTTTTTTTTTTTTTTTTTTTGAGTGCTTTTTATTGCCTTCAGCCAGTGTTTAATGTTGCTGAAGACCCCGAAACTTAGTTCTGGAGAAGATGATTGACAGAAGGTTCAGGATGGCTGCTTCACTAGAGGGAATTGACAGTGAGATAGCTGTATCGTGATTCTTGGTGCTGGGGTGCTTTTCTGTCGAGTGGAGAGAGGCAAGGTGATTTTCTATTTTCGTTTTATTCTGTTGAGACCTGCAGCAGAGGCCCAGACCTGTGTCAGGAAGAAAGGCAATTGTTTTTTTGGAAGTAACTATGGAAAATGTAGGTCCTTGGCCTGAGGTTCCAAACTCCTTTCATTGATGAATCTGATAATAACAGTTTGCAGTCACCTTTGCTCTAATTGGGAGTTTTACTTGGTGGAGATTATATCTAAGTTGGTGAATGTTGGTTTCTTAGTTGTGTTGAAGTTTCTAAGAATTGAAAAACAAACGAACAAAAGTCCCCAGAGTGCCCGGGCTTCCTAAAAATTTTAAAGTTCCTTTGTGATGAAAACCTCATCATAAATTGGTTTGGATGTTTTATCACAGAGGCCAGCGATAGGAGGCTGGATTGAACATTTCCTCTCTCAGCTTCCCCTCTGGTCAAACAGCATCATCAACCACTGAGGGCTTTTCTTTGGAAGGCAGATCCTGGTAACACCTATGGGGCAGCTGGTCTATCAGTGGACCAGGCATTTCACATGTGGGTAACTTGCCTGGTTCGTTTTAGTGTATTTCTTACTGAATGCCTTGCCGGTCAGCAAGTTGTTTTAATGAGATTACTCAAATAAAGCAACCCCCTCCATCCTAATCACACCCTCCTCACATCTCCATATTTTGCTAGATATGTTTTCTCATAGCTTATGAAAAATCCAACCCAGATGAGCTGTAGTCAACTACAAGGATGGGGAGGGGGGAAGCTCTCCACAATAACACCCCACGCAGGGGTCAAAGCTTTCAAATGTCCCGATTAGTGATATTTTTAAAGGCCCTAATTATAGACTTAAGGCAGAGGCCTTAGTGGGGCTTTAGGGAGTTTGTGAGACTTAATCTAAGAGCTGAAACGGGTTCTGTTTTTTTATTTTTTATTTTTGCATCAATAAAAAATACAGTTGGCAGTCATCAGCATCCACAGCTCACATAAATCTTAAACTTTTGACTTAATTACCATGGGAGAGTTCAAAGGGCAGCCTGGAGCGGCTGAAAGAGCACTGCTCAGGGAGCTGGGGACTTGGTCTAGCCCCAGCCCAGCCTCTGGCCGTGTGACCTTGATCAAATCACTTAACCTTTCTGGGTGACATTGATCACATCAGCCCTTGGGCCAGATGGTCACCAAGGTCGCCTTTGGCACAGTGGTAATATGATTCCATGTTATTCTTTGAACTGCTGGGCAGGATTCTCTCTTTCTGGTTTCAGAGCGAGAGAGGCGACCATAAACCTTAGAGGGCAGTGCTGAGATATGGGAGGGGTTTTGTAGGCGCAGGCTCCAGAGCCAATGTTTTCTCATTAGTTTTAAATTGCAGGTCAAAATAAATCCTCTAATCCTACCAGTTGTTGACAGAATCAGTATCTGCCTAGAATATAGACACCTGGGAAGAATGTTAGAACTGGGAGGGGCCTTGTCAGAACATCCAGTTCAACTCCTTGTTTCCCAGCTTGAGCTTTTAACAGTTGTCCATATGGTTTGTTCATCTGTCCATCCATCTGTCCATCATCCATCCATCATCCATCCATCCACACCATCCACCTCACCCATCCTACCCATCTCTCCCATCCACCACATCCACCCATTCATCCTTCCCATCCATCCCTCTTATTCATCCTTCTTGTCCATCTCATTCATCCATCCATCCCATCCAAACCGTCCATCCATCCATCCCATCTACCCATTCCATCTACCCGTCCATCTACCCGTCCATCCATCCGTCCATCCATCATCCATCCATCCATCCATACCATTCACCTCACCCATCCTACCCATCCCTCCCATCCACCACATTCACCCATTTATCCTTCCCATCCATTCCTCCTATCCATCCTTCTTGTCCATCCCATTCATCCATCCATCCATCTGTGCATCCACCCACCCCATCCCTTTCGTCCGTCCGTCCATCCATCCATCCATCCATCCATCCATCCATCCAGTAAAGGCTTGAGTGCCTACTCCATGGGCTACATGACTACCCAAACTGTATCCTCCAGGTGCTCCACTCTTGTTGGTCAGCAGACATTGAAAGGAATCTTTTTCGGATAAAAACACTCTGGTGATGGAAACACATGTAAATAACAGAGATGGCCCAGATAAGGAATGATGAATCTTGACTGTGGGATGGAGGTGGTAGAGAAAGGCTGTATAGAGGGAACTTTGAGGGAAGTTTCTGTGGGGTTATAAATCTCTGTTTAACCAGCCACATCTTGAGGCTTCTGTATTACAGGAAAATTTTACTTACTTAGCATCATTAATATTGATTATTTCAGTATAGGAAATGATAATGAATAAGGTATGCTGCATCTTGATGATGAGATATTACTTATTTATTTTTGGCAGGTCTTACCGTTCCTTTAACCTACTCATTAATTAGTATTTAATGACCAAGAGAGCATCGTTCTTTTACTACATGTTTTACATCAGAAGGTTTGAGAATGTCAGAGCAGAGGGGCCTATAGCTGTCATCGAGGTCAACTTGCTTACTCTTGATTTAGTGTGATTCATTTTTTATGCCATTGGAGGTTTGTGTCACAACTCCTCCTCCATTAATTGACTTTCAACCCACTCCTCATAATCCCTAATGTTATGCTAGGGAAGATATGCAAAGTGGATGCTCGTACATTTTTTTTTTTTTGAGCAACATGGTGTGGATTTGGTTGGCAGATTCATTTTAAAGAAAGTTGTTGAGTAAACATGTGTATTGAGCACCTGCTATGTGCAAGGATCGTCTCTGCCTTTGTAGACCATTAATTTGTTAACTGAGCTCCTCTCCAGATGAAAGTTATTAATGCTGTTTGCTGGCCTTGGTTTTTAAGTGGCCTTTCTCAGTAGAGGAGTTTGTCAGGAACCTGGTCCCTGTTTTTCACCCATCACACTATATATTTTTTTTTCCCTTTCCCTGCCCCCACTCTATAGTTTTCTTTGGGGGCGGGGGGAGGGGGGGAAGGTGACATTTCTCTGTGTCAAGCCCACAGACATGGCAGAAAATATTGAAGACAAGAAGAGTTTGTAGAAGATATGAAGGTCATTCATGAAGGAAACACAACAGGGCTATTCCTGCAGCAGGGGTGTCCAACCTGTTGGTTTCCCTGGGCCACATTGGAAGAAGAATTGTCTTGGGCAACATATAAAAATATACCAATGCTAACGATACCTGATGAGCTAAAAAAAAAAAAAAAAAGTCACAAAAAATGTCTCATGTTTTAAGAAAATTTACAAATTTGTGTTGATCTGCACTCAAAGCCATCTTTGGCTACATGTGGCCCATGGGCTGCGGGTTGGACAAGCATGTCCCACAGTGTAATTATTTTCTAGACTTCCCGGGTTCTTCCATGCTTCCCATAAAACTAGTTTGTTTAAGGAAGAGCCTTTGTAAAATAATAAAGTATTCCTCTCCATCAACACTGTGCTCATTAAAAACATTTGTGAGCTTGACATCCTAAAGGAAGGCCTTGTCACAAAAGAATGCCATGCTTCTGTGATGTCAGCACTCATTGGAGTGGTGTTGGGAAGAGGGTTGGGGGGGTGGCCCGTTATTGTCACACAGGGAACCTTGAAAACTTGGCTCGAAGGCCCTTTCTGTGGAGTCACGACTTAGAGTTATTCAGGGAAAGAGAACGCTGTGCATTCAGGTTTCCAGGTGTAGCGATGTGTTGCTCCTTTGTTGATTGGATTCCT